>JAFNEN010002602.1:0-15380 GCA_019343175.1 Oedothorax gibbosus
GCCGGTCCAATAACGAAACGGGGGGGAATCACAGCATGCACAGAAAAAAAAACTGGGCAAAAAACCTAGAAACTTGCCTATTTCGCTTTTGGGTTCATCCTCGCTGGTTCTTATTTAATGATCCACAGGGTTATTTTTTAAAAAAGTTGGAATTTAAAGTTAAAGCAATTTAATTTTTTCGAACTAAAATGTTAAAATACTTTTAGGACCCAAGCTATGATTGAGGGGTCTCATACAGGATTGATACAAGTGTAGGGAAAATAGCCCTTTTTCGCCCGGTTCGCCCCAAAACGGGGCGCGAGTGGGTCGTCATTATTTTCGATCGCTGACGTTCCTCCAGTTTTTTTCTAGCTTAATGTCTCAGTATAATAGTCCTACTAATACAACACAAACTGAAAGCACTTTCTCCCTACCTCCTCATTTTTTTTTTTTAAAAAAGGGTTTAAGCACTCTGTTTTTGTACCCTACTTGAGTTTGGAAAGAATTTGATTTCCACAGAAACATCAAAAAAGGGTAGGTTTAAAACCCCGACACAATCTCGACGTTTCTGGAACCACTAAGGGAGGAAGTGCTTTCAAATTTGCATTGCAATCAGAAAGATTGGGAAATCATATATATAAAGTTTGTAAAAGATAGAGAATACCCTACAAAAATTTATTTTGCTTCTAAATTTTGCTGTATTATATTTTTAATTTTATAACATTTAGCAAAGTATTAATTCATTTCCATGTTAATTTTACCGTATTTATTAAAAAAAAATGATGGAAAAATTAGCTAAAATTAGTCAGACATTAAATGAATGGACTGCGCCTTGGCAAACCAAAAGCGGCCCCCCGCATGGTCAATACCGGGTCGATTTGACCCAAGTCAGGATTGCAACCATTTCTTTTTTCGATTTTTTTACAACGACTTGAACATATGAGGCCGCGAATCTAGTGGGATAAAATAGAAGTTGGGGCGGAACAAAGATGAATCGCTATTTCGGCGAAAAAAAAAATTTCTATTTTTGGCAACTTATTGCAGCTGTTTGGACAAAAAAATTCTCTTTGTATATTATTTTTTTGTAGATCTGCTTGCTCAATGTATGTTTTGAATGCTTTAAATTTTTTTCTTATAATTTGTATAAATTTTTAAAGACTTTTTTTTAGATATCAGATTTTTCTTTTTGCTTTTGTTGTTGATTTTGATTATTGAAAGATCAAAATTGGACTTTTTATTAAAAAATTTTTTAAAAGTTTTTAAAGCAACAACTTATTTTACCCCCAACTGACCCATTTTGCCCACTCCCTTTGGGGGTGGGACATAATCTTTACAGTGCACTTTTTCTAAAACATTTATCAATATCAATAATTTTTTTTTTTTCATTGAAAATTCACTTAAATGTGATAGGGAAAAGTTCATTTGCATATCCTAAATGCTTTTTACAAAATGGTAGAAATTTATATTTTTATTCTCTGAAATTGTGAATGCAAAAAAGTGCGGTTTTTTTTACCCATTTTGCCCGCCTGACCCTACTATTTACACATATGATGGCAGTTTGGGTTTATTTAAAATTCTTTAATCCATTATTTATATTTTAATCATAATTGTTTTTAAGAAATTAATAATTTTTATTTTTTTTTAGAACACCTTGCCTTTTTGTTCTGAGTTTGTTTTTATCAATTACAACACACTGAAATCTCTAGAACCTTTTTAATTGATGACAATTGGGCATTATTTAAATCCTTCAAGAGTTTTTTTATCACTACTAAAAGAATAGCGGTGTTATCCCTGTAGTGTAATATGTGCGGTAGGGATTTTTTTTCGTTAATTGTTAAACCCCTTTATACTATCATTTGTAAAAATTGCGTAAGGTTAAAAAGCTGCAGGAAAAATCACGTCCAGGTTAAGTGCAAAAAGTTTTAATTGAAATAAAAGGGGAAAATTTTTTTTGTGCTGAAAAGGGTTGGTTCATTTCCTTGCCAAATATATATCTATATATCAAGGAAAGCAAATATTTTTGTGTATTTCAGGTTTTTTTAAAAAATATAATTTTTTTATTTTATAACATAAATTTTTTTTTTTTTGGTAGAAAAAAAATGTAAATTTTTTTTTGTGTGTCCATGTTTAAATTGTGCAAGTAAAAAAGGGGGAAAAGGTTAGTACCCCCCGTTTAATGAAAAAGTAATTCAAATTCAGGGGACTTTCAGCATTATTTGGTGAATTTAATCTGGAGGAAGGGGGTTTACAGCATTTTTCATTTTAGTAAATCTTTGACAGTTATGTTCAGTTATATTTGTTTCTTTTTAAAAATTTTTTTAATGAAACACCCATTTTTTGATTTAAAAAAGATTTACTATGATATATTTTAATTTTCTACATTTATTTTTTATAAATTTTTTTATTTTCTGTTATTTGGGGGCCCCCTGCTAAAACCCTTTTTAAATTTTTTGTTTTTTTTTTACTTTTTTGGGGCCCTTTTTTTCAAAATTTAAATTTCCCCTTTTGAAGAAAATTTTTAAAATTTTTGGGGTTTGTAACCCCCCCCTTTTTTGGGGATTTTCTATGTTGTTATGTTTTAAGGGGGATCCCTTTTTTTATTTATTGAAAATTTTTTCTTTTTTTTTTGGGGAATTTTTAAAAATTTTTTATCCTGTCATGATTTTATTAAAGAAAATTTTTGAAAAAGAAAAAAATATTAGTAGGGAAAAGTTTCTGCTTGCTTCCAAATTATCTTAAAATTTCACTTTTTTTTTTCCCCCAAAATTTTTTAACTCCGTGTGATCCCTTTTTTTTTTACCCCAAAAAAACAAAAAATTTTTCCCATCAAAACAGGGGAAAACCTTTTTAAAACATTTTTTAAAATTTTTTTGGGTTTTTTAAAAACCCTTGTTTTTGGGTTTTTAAAAAAAAAAAAAATTAAAAAATTGTTAAGAAAAAAGGGTTTTATGATAAAAGGGGGCCTTCCCCAAACCCCAAAAAAAAGAAAATTGCAGCTTTGGGGTTTTTTTGGGGGGCCCTGGAATTTTTAAAAGGCGTCCCCATGAAAAATGTTTAAAAACTTTTCCCCTTCCCCTTTTTGGCTTTTTATAAATTTTATTTTTTTTCCCTTTTTAAATTCCAAATTAAAATTTTGGCTTAAAAAAAAATTTTTTTAGGGAAAAATTTTTTAATTTTTTTTGGGGGGTCAGTAAAAGAATTGTTTTATAATGCCAAAAATTTTTAAAACGATTAAAAAAAAAAAGAATTTTTTTTTAATTTTTTTTTATAGAGGGAAAATCCCCCTTTAAATTTTTTTTTAAAAAAAAAAATAAACAATCAAAAAAATTTTTTTAAAACAAAAAAAGGGATACTTAAATTTTTTTTAAAAATTTTTAAAAAATTATTTCCCGGGCTGTATATTTTTGGAAAGGGTTTTTTCCTTTTTGTATTGGTTTTTTTGGGGAAAAACCAAAAAAAAATTTTCCAAAAACTGTTTTTTTAAAAACCTCAAATTTGGGTTTTGTGTTTTTAGGGGGTTTTGTTTTTTTTAAAACCCAAATAATGATGTAGGGGTTTTTTTTTATAATTAAAAAAAAAAACCCGGTTTTTAAAAAAATTTAAAAAAAAAAGAGCAGCCAAAAAAAACCTTTTTAAAAATTTTAGTGAGGTTTTTAAACAATTAAAAAAAAAAAATTTTTAATTTTAAAACCAAAAAAAAACAAAAACATTCCACATTTAAAATGCCATTAGGGGTTTCCCCCAGGATGATTTTAAACCCCGCTATAAAACCCCAAAATGTGAATTAACCCACTATTTTTTTTTTTCCCTTTTTTGGGAAACCCAAATTCCCTTTCCCAAAAAAAACCCTTTATTACCATTTATTTTAATTTAAATTTTTTTTGTACTTAAATGCAGAAAAGGGGTTAAAAATTTTGGGGAAGGGGAAAACCCTCCGGGGGTAAAATTTTTTTGGGAAAAAAAGTTTTTTTTGGGGGCCCTTTTATGCCCCCCATCCCTTTAAAAAAGGGAAGGCTTTTTGGAAAAATCGTGTGTTTTTAAACCCAAAAACATTGGACTTTTGGGAAACCCCATAAAGGTTTTTAAAAGGGGGAAATTTTTAAAAAAGGCTTTTTAAAAATTTTGTTTCCCCAAAAATTTTAAAAAAAAAATTTTTTTGGTTTTTTTATTTTATTTTTTACCTTTTTTTTTAAAGTACCCACACAGCCACTATTGTCTACAAGATATCTATTGTTAATCTACGGATCCATTACCGTTCGGGGGGTCTTTTTGGAAAATCTATGGCAAAATTTTGTCCCCCCAAAATCTATTCTTTGGATAACCCAAAAATATATCTGTGACACAAAATTTGGGCTGGGGCTTTTTGGGGGAAAAAAATAGATAAGCATAAAATTTTTTATTTGTTAGACATCGATTTTGGGGGGTTTATCTAATAGATGCCACCCCCCCCTTTTATTTTTTCCCCCCCCAAAAATTTATATTTCTTTTGGGTGAAAAAAACCAAGGACTTCAAATTTTTTTGGGGTTTTTTTTTTTAAAATTCTTCGAAAAAAAGGGTTTTTTCGGAGCTTGGATAAATTTTTCTCATTTTTTCCCTTTAAAATTTCGCATGCCCCCCTTTATCCTAGGGGTCTATAAATGTGTAGGGGGGGAAAAAAAATTTCAAAAAAACCTGTGAAAAAAACCTTTTTACCCACTAGTATTCCTTTTTAAAACAAAACTGAATCTATGAGGTCAAAAAAAAATTAAAAAATCGTTTACAAATTGCCCCCTTTTTAAAAGTACGAAATATATATCTTTGGGGGGGTCTACTGCAACCAATAAATTTCATTGAGATCCATTTTGGGCTCGGGTTTAAACTTTTTGGGGGAAATATTGGGCAAAAAACCCCCAAATTTTATTAAAATCTGATGAATGATCTCTAAAAAAAAAATTTTTTTTAAAAAAAAAAATTTTCATCATCTGCCAAGTTTTTGCTTTTCCATTTAAAAACCAAAAAAATATTTTTTTTTAAAAGAATGGGTTTTTTAATATTAAAAAAATTTTTTTAAAATTTTAGCTATATTTTTTTTTTTTTCGGAAAAAATTTTAGAAAATTTTTTTTGTCCCTTTTTTTCAAAAAAAGAGGGGGGCCCCAAAAAAACAAGAGATTTTTGCTGAAAAAAAAAAAAAGGGGGCTTTAAATTTTATATCCCGAAGATTGAAAAAAATTTTTTTTTAAAATTCTAATATTTGGGAAAAAAAAAATTAAAACTTTTATTTTTTTTTAATAAAAGGGGGCCCCAGCACGACAGCCCCTTTTAGGGAAAAAAAAACCCCAAGTCCCCCTGCTTAAGCGAAAAAACCCTTGAAAAAACCCCGCCAACTTTTATGGCCCTTGTAACCATGGGGGTGAAAAAGTAGGGGATGTGGTTGATTGATGGGGGAAGGAAAGGCCCCTTTTAAAAGGGCCCCCGGGGGGGGGGGGGGAAGAAGGGGGGTCAACTAAAACCCCCCGGGGGGGTTTTTAAAAAAAAAAAGCAAAGCCCCCCGAAAAAAAAAGGGGGGTTTTTGGTAAAAAAGTTTTAAACCCTGGGGAAATTTTTAAAACCCCCCGCAAAAAGTGCCCAAACATTCTGTGGGGGGAAACTTCAGAATGGATCCGCGTGCGTCGTTTTTTGGCCCCTTTGGCTGCAAATCTTTATGAAAAAAAAAATTTAAAATCATTGGAAAAAAGTTAAAGGGATAAAATGAAAAAAAAAACATAGGCAAAATTTTTTTGGGTTTTTTTAAAAAATTTTTAAAGTAAAATAAAAAAAAAAGTTCGAAAATTTTTTAAAAATTGAACCCCAAACCCTTTTTTAAAAAATTGGGGCTTGTGTATATCAAACAAGATATTTTTTTTAAAAAATTAAATATTGAAACGATGTATCAAAAAATTTTAAAAATTAAAAAAAAAATTTCTCCAAAAATGCCCTTGTTTTAAAAAGTGCATATTTGGGAACTTGTCTATACAAAAAAACTTTTTTTTTAAAAAATTTTTTTAAAATTTTGAATTAAAATTTTTAAAAACTAGCCCAATTTTTTTAAGTTTAAAAAAAAATTTTCCCCAAATTAAAAAAAAAAAAATTTTTTAAAAAAAAATAAAGCTTAACAAATTTTTAAAAAATTTTAAATTGCGCAGTTAAAAAAAATCGCAAAAAGGGGGTTTTTTTTAAATCTCTAAAGATAAAAAAAAAGAAAAAATTTTAAAACATATATTACAACATTTTAGCCAAACCCCCCGATTTATATCCTTTTTCGTTTTTTTTAAATTTTTTTTTTTAAATTTTTAAAAAATTATCTTTTTTTTTGAATGATTTTTTTGTTCCTTAAAAAATCAATGAAGTCTCATCCCCTTCAAAAAAAAAAATGAATTTTGGGGTTCCTTTTTTGGGGACATCCTGACCACTCCGGGCGACAATATAGGGGGGGGAAAGGGGGGAAAAAACGCTCGGGGGGGAAACCAAAAAACGGGGAATGGCCTGACCCCCCATTTTTAGGGGGCCCTTTAAAAAATTTTCTTTAAAAAAAAAAATTTTAAAGTGGAAAAAAATTTTGCCAAAATTCGTTGCCAAAAAAAAAAAAAAATTTTAAAAAATTAAAGGGAAAATTTAATTTTTTTTAAACCCCCAGACCCGATAATTATTATTTTTTTTTTTTTTTTTTAAATATTCTGAAAAAACCCCGGGGGAATAAATCTTAGTATTTAAATGGGAAAATTTTTTAGGGAAAAAAATGATAGGGGCTCTGATGTTATATTTTTAAAGGGGGTTAAAAAAAAAAATTTTAACTTTTTTGGGGGGCCTTTTTTTTTTCATAAGTTAAAATGGGGGTTGGGGGAGTTCCCTTTGCAAACCTTTGGGGGGGAAAAAAGTACACTTCTGGGGGGATTTACCCCCCAAACTGTCCCCCGCTTCAAAAATTAAAAAAACCTTTAAAAAATTTAAAACACTTAACCAAAATCATCGCTAACAAACCAAAAAAGAGCTTAAAAAAAAAATATTTTTTCATGATCTTACAGTTTTTAAAAAGGTTTTAAAAATTAAAAACGGGGTTTTTTTAAAATGAGGCACTTATACCATCCCCCATGCAAAAACCCATTCTAATTTAAATTTTTCGATCTCCGATATACTATAACACTTGACGGGATCGCCCAAAACCCAAAAAAACCCGGGGTTTAAAAAAAGGGGGGTGGGTTTTTCCCCCCCTCCCCCTAATAGCAATTTAAAATTAAAATTTTTTTGGGGGGGTCTTTTAAAAAAATTTTAGCAAAAAATGCCGACCCATTTATATCTAAACTGTATCCAAAAAGGAAAAAAACCCCCCCCAAATTTTTCAATTTTTGCCCCAAAGGGAAAAAGGGGTGGGGGGAAAAATATTTTAATCAAAATTAAAAATTTTTTTTTAAAAATTTTTTAAAAAAAAAACCATAAAAAAAACTTAGTGGGGTTTTTTTTTTTTCTAATACTCCCAAAAATTTTAAAATGTAATCTGTAGTGACAAAACCCCATATTAAAGTTTTTAAATTTGAAAAGACGTTTTTTTTTTGGAAAAAAAGGGGTTTAAAAGCATAAAAAAAAAAAAAAATTTTAATTTTCCCCAACCCCAAAAAAAATTTAATTTCAAAGAAATTTTTTTTAAAAAAACACTTCGCCCATTAATGGATAAATATTCTAAATAATTTTTATTTTTTAACTTTAAAAAAAAAAAATTTAAACCTTTAAGAAAAACTGGCGAAACATAAAAAAACAAAAAAAGGGTTTTTAAAAAAAATATATAAAAAATTTTTTTTTTAAAAAATATTAAAACCCCCCCAAATTTTCCAATTTTAACCCCCACGTGCTTAAAAAATTTTAATTTTAATTTTTAAACTAAAACCCAAAAAAATTTAAAAAAAAGTTTTGTAAAGTCTATAAAGCGGTTTTAAAAAAAAACAAAAATTTCCACCCCAAAAAAAGCCCGAAAGTTGAGGAATAATTTTTCCCCTTTCCCTTCTGCTTTTTTTGACACCTCCAGTAAAAAAATCACACATTAATCGTTTGGGGTTAAAAAAAAAAATTTTTATAAAAAATTTTCCAAATTTAAAAAAACAGTTGGTTTTTTTCAGGTTTTAAAGTCATAAATATTTCCCCCTTTTAGTTTTTTATTCATTCCTTTCTTTGACCCCATTTCCATTGGCCCCTCTGTTTAAAAAGAAAATTTTTTTTTGTGTGGTTTTGAAAAAGGGGCAGATGTACACGATGGAATTCCACATATAGAGGGGGGGTTTTGAGGGAAGAGAGGGGGCCCCTTTTTTAAAAAATTTTAAAAAGGGGGTCTTTAAAAAAGGCTTTAAAGGGGCCCCTTTTAAACCCCTCAAAAAATTTAAAATTTTAAACCCCAACCCCCCCCTTTTTGAATTTTGGGGAAAAAAAACCAAAAAAGATTATTTTTGATAAAAAAAAAGTGTGTTCCGGTTTAAAATTTTTTAAAATGTATACAGATTTAAAAAATTTTAAAAAAAAATATTTTTTTTCCTTATAAAAAAAAAAAATTTAAACAGTTTTTTACATAAAAAAAGCAAAACGGAAAGTTTTTCCCCCAAACCCTGGTAAAGAAAAAACCCCCCCTTTTTTCGGGAAATTTTTTTTATCTGTGGGGGCTCACATGAGGGGAAAAAAACCCCCCCCGGGCCCCTTTTTTTTTTCCAATCGAGGCTTTTTGAATAAATTTTTCTTTATGTCCCCCTCTGGGGTTTTTACTCAAGATCTGAATATTACCCCCTTTAAAAAAAGGGGTTTTTTTTTTAATAAACTTTTTAAAAAAAATTTTTAAAAAAAAAAAATTTTTTAAAAAAAATGCTTTTAAAAACTTTTCAAGGGGGTTTTAAAAAAAAAACGTGTTTTAAGTTAAAAATTTTCCATTAATGCGACAAAGTAAAAAATAGCAAATTTAAAATTTTTTTGGGAAAAATTCCCAATTTTTTCGTGATACTTTATTAGGCGGCTTTTTTTATTTTTAAAAAGGAAATTTTTTTTAGTTTTCAATAATTTCCCCTTTGGGGTTTTAAAATTTTTTATGCCAAAAAAAAAAAATACTTCTTTAAATTTTTAAAGTGAATTTTTTTTCAAATTAAGAAATTATTTTTTTAAAAATTTTTTTAAAAACCCCCCAAAAAAAACTTTACTTTTGCACTAAAAGCATAAATGTTTTTTTTACTTTTTTTGTTCCCCAAAAAAAAAAGGGTTTTTTTTTTAAAGAGTTTTTTTAAATTTTTTTTTGGGGGTGATAAAAAAATTTATTTGCGGTTTAAAAAAAAAAAAAAAAAAAAAAGAATAAAAAGAAATTTTTTTAAAAAAAATCAGGGTCAAACATCATGTGAAAAATTTAAAAAATACTGGGGGCTCTAATAAAAAAAAAAACAGTAATTTTTTTTTTCCCCCCCCCGTTTTTTTTTTTTTTTGCACATTTTTAACATGGTTTTAAAAAAAAAAAAGGGGGGGAAAAAAACAAAATTTTGTTTAAAATTTTAAAAAAAAAAAGCTTTGTGGAAAAACGGCTAAATACAAAAATTGAAAAAAAGAAAATGAGCTTTAAAAAATTTTTTTTTTTTTTCCCTTAGGGGGCTTAAAAAAAAAAAAATTAAAAAAGGTAAAAAAAAGTACTAAATTAAAATTTTTTGAAAAAAAAGGAAAAAAAGTATCATTAAAAAAGCTAGTAATAAGTTCATTTTCATTTTAAAAAAAAAAATTTTTTTCAAAAATTTTAAATTAGCACGTTCTTCCCCCTTAACCCCCTTTAAATATTGTTTTTTAAATAGAGTAATAAAGTCCCCCTTTGCAAAAAAAAGGGCCCCTTAAAAAGGGGTTTTAAAAGGGGGCCCCTTTTAAAATTTTTAAAAAAAAAAAAAAAAAGTTTTTAGGCCCCAACCCCTTTTAAAAAAGTTTATTTTCAAAATTTTAAATTTTTCGCGTTTAAAAAAACCGACCCCCGGGGAAAAAAAACGGGGGTTTTTAATGTCTTGGGGGAAACTAAACACTTCCCCACCCCCCCCCATGGGGGCTTGGACCCCCGGCCCTTGGACCGACACCCCCTCGGGGGAAAAAGTCCCCCGAAGGGGTTTCCCCGTAATAAGAGATAGAGGGGGGGCTATGGGATGTGTTTGCTGGGGGGTTTTTTCTTCCTTCCAAAAAAATATTTATTTGGTGCGAATAAAACCAAAAAAAAAAAACATTTTTTTTTCATAAGGGTACTAAAACCCTAATGAAAGGGTTTTTTTTCCCCAAAAAAATTTTTTTTTTAATTTTTTAAAAAAAAAAATACTCTCGGGAAAAAATATAGAAAAAAATTTTTTTTTTTAAATTTCTGCACTCTTATCAATTTTTATATAGTGGGGGATAATATAAACTCTCCATCGGCAACCTGCGGGGGTCTTTTACAAAATTTTTTGTGGCTCTTTGCTCTTTCCCAAAAAACCCAAAAATATAAAAAAAAATATTTGAAAAAAAAAAGCCTTACCCCAATTTTAAAGAAAAAAATTTCCCGGGGATTTATTTTGCTAAAGGGAAAAATTTTTGTTTTGAATTAAAACCCAAATTAGTGGTAGTTAAATCACGTAAATAAACAGTTATCGCAAAGAGAGAAAAAATGAAAGAGAAAAGAAGGAAGTTATAGCTCATGATTTTTTAAAAATTTTTTAACCCTTTTTTCAATTTAATTTGAAACCTGTTTAATATTCAAAACAATGTTTTTAATTACTTTTTTCACTTTTTGGGCATCTTTTGAATTATGAAAATTAGTTTTAAATTTAATTATTTTTTCCCCAAAAGGGGGTAGTTATTAGTTTGGGTCTTTTTCTCGAAAATTTTGTGGTGCAATCGATATTTTTTACTAAAAAAAACAAAAAACAGTTATATTATTTTTGTTAAAAATTGAATTTGAAAACCCATGTTTTTTGTTTCTTTGCAAAACATGCGTTTTAAAAAATTTTCTTTAAAGCCGTTTTTGTTTTAAACGGGGGGATGATGTAACCCCCCTGAATGTGACCATGTTTCAGAGTCAAAGTTTTTGTAAAAAGGGAAAGGAAAATTTAAAGAATTGGTTTTTTAAAAAAATTATGTTTATTCATTATATATTAAAATACAAAATCAGATTTTTTGTTTTTTTTTTCAAAAAGGGACCGTAGACCGTAGTAAAATAATCTCCTGAGACCCCCCAAAACAAAAAAGGGATCAATCGGCGGGATTTTTTGCTTCTCCCTGGAAAACCAAAAAATTTTTTTGCAAGCCCCAAAAAAAAGAGGTTCGATTTTTTTCCGGTTTTTTCCAGTAGTTTTTTTTTTAAAAAAAAACAGTAAATTTTTTAAAAAAAAATTTTGGCTTTTTTTGGGGAAATTTAAAATAAATTAGTACTATAGAAATACGCATACCCATTTTTATACAATCCAGCCATTATTGTCAAAAAAAAAATAGTTTTTTAGATAAAAATTGTTTTTAAATTTTGACAGACAGAAAAATTTAGTTTGAGACTAAAAGGGCTGACATAAATCTTTTTTTTGCGCTCGTTTGCCTAGTTTTTGTTCTTTAAATTCTGCATAAGTTCACCATACAATAAAATAACCCCCAAATGTCGAAAATTTTAAAAAAACCCGGAGATATGCAACTTTTACTCCAAATTTTTTTTAGTGAAGTGGAACAGTTTTTGCAAAGGAAGGAAAGGTATTTGGGGCATCCGTAATTGCCATATCTAGATTTTTAGGTGGACAATACCTTTCTTTTCTATCATGCGAATGTGAATTTTAAAAAACCCAAAAAAGGTTTGAATTTCAACAGGGTTGTCGCATAAAAAAATTTCCCCCTTCTACGACCCCGATAAAATTTTAAACCTTTAAAAAAAAAAATAAAAAATCCCGAACACTGCAATTTTGGGTTTTTATTTAAAAATTAATCATCATAAATGCCTATTTCATTTAATTTTTTTTGCAAATAAAATTTATAAATTTTTTTTTGTTTTGCTGAAAATTTTAATTTTGGGGAAATTCAAAAAGAAAAATAATAGTACAACTACTTATAAATCCCGGGGGAGAGGGGGTTTTTCCCTTAATAAAAAGGGACTTGTATATTTGATGTTATGAAAAACCCTTTCCCCTTTGGCCAATCCCATCTCCCTACTAACTGGATCTCTTCCCCTCAGGAAAATTATGACAGATACCGCTGAGATATAAACGCTTTTTTTAATCCACTTTTATGACCCATCAAAATAAAAATTTTTGTTATATACTATGACGTTTTAAATCTAAACTTTGGGTTTATTTCACAAATAAATATTTTTTTAAAAAAAAAATTGGGATTTTAAAATTTTTCCCTTCGTTTTTACGAAATGGAAAAAAGATGAAAAAAATTTTATAGAAATGGGGTTTTTTTTTTCCCTAATCTCTTAAATGGAGGGTTTAAAAATTTTGTTTTAAAGTTTTAAAAATACTTTTTAATTTTTAAATAAATTTTTTAAAAGGAATTTGGGATTTAGGGCCCTTTTCGGACTTTTTTTCCTCAATAGGGCTAAAACCCCTTTGGGCCCGGAAAAAATTGTGAAATTTTTTTTTTTGAAAATTTTGGGGACGGACAGATAAACAGACCGAAAAATTAAAAATACGTTCCCCCCTTTTTTTAAATTTAAAAAGTAGTGTGGGGAAACCAAAAAACAAAACACTTTTCCCCCCCTACCACAATTTTTTATATGGCCCCTCCTCTTCAAATTCCAAAAAAACGTTAAATTACCGTTATCCTGATTAAAAAAAAAATTAAATTAAATTTCTACTATTATTTTTTTTTTAAAATCATTTTAAAAGTTTTTTTAAAAAATAATTTACAAAAATAAAATTTTTTTTGTTATTTCCCTAAATTTTCATGACTTTGCGGGACTATAACGAAAAAACGGACATTTTTTTTTTCCGGGGCTCCGTTCCGCGGGATTGGAGACATAAAGAGCAGGAATGTCTCCCCAAAAACGGGACGTCTGGTCCAAATACAGTTTAAAAATTTTTTAACAAAAATCATTACAACGAAAAAAATCCAGTAACGAAATTAATCCCCCGGTTTCCCTTTTTAAAAACCCATAAGAATAATGCTTTTAAAAATTTCCCATTTTAACAAAAATGACTAAAACTTCTAGTTTCATTTAAACGAAGGTTTTTTTTCTGGGGGAAAAACCCGATTTTTCTGTTTCTGCTGTTTTGAAAAAGACACCAAACAATTTTTAAAGGGGTGGTTTTTTGCACTTTATTGTCACTCGGGGGGGAAAAAGGGAGGCTTCTATTCTTCTGTTATCTCCCCTTTCTTCCCAAACCCCCCAAAGAATGGCCAAATTTCTTTTAAATGGTAAAACTCAAGCATCTGTAGTGACCAGAAACAATGCCCTTAAAAATCTCTAATGTTAGTGGGTCATTAGGAAAACTTTGGACTATGGTTTTTGCGATTGAATTTGAAAAAACCTTGGCAATGGGCATGATTCTTGTCAAAAGGCAGTCTTTTAAGAATGAGAACGACCTTTTTTTGGTTTTTTGTTGCACAGAAATTATTCTTGAAGACTAAGGGTTTTTTTTTAGCCCTCAACCTTCTTAACCAAAGGGAAAAGGGGTAGAACGCCCTTTCGTATTTTCTTCACTTTTTTTCTTAGTGTTTGAGCGGGTTGTTTTTTACCCTGTCTCATTTAGAGAGGCCCCCCAAAAAACAGTTTTTTAGAGGAAAAAAAAAAAAAAAATAACGAATGAGAAAAAAGATTAAAAAATAATCGGTGCTGCCCAAAAAATACAAAATCTCTCTGTCAACCTTTTTGAAGGACCACAATAAAAACGAAAAACCCAATTTGCAGTCTTCCTGATCGGGCCCAAAAGGAAAAAAATAGGGACTTTTTATTCATTCTTTGGAAAATTTGTTTTCCTTTCAGCTACCAATCACTTGAACAAAAAAAAAAACCGTTTCAGTTAGATAAAGTTAGAATAAAGTTTTTTCCCCCCAAGGTTTGTTCTTTTAACTTTTTATCGTTCGAAAATTTTAAAACATTAAAATTATTATATTTATTTAGAAATTATTTATTTTTAAAAAAAAAATACGTAACTTGTATATTAAAAGAAATTTTTTGAATTTTTTTTTTGACTTTTTTAGCATTTTAAATTTAAGATTTTTTTGTTTGCAATTTCCGTTTTAAAAGAACACCACTATCGAACAACTATTTCGGTCCCCTTTGGGTTTGTTGTAACGGAAATTTACGGGGTTCTTATCACCAAAAAAACTGCCTTGTAAAACCAGCCCCCCCTAATACCCCCCGTAAAATTTTTACCTCGCCCTTGGAGGGTAAAGGGGAGGGGGTTTTTTTTTGGAAGGCTTCAAGCCAGGAGAATAAGGGCGGAGTTGGGATAGATGGGTAGGGAGTTTTATTAAGGGTGTGAATACCAGATTTCGAAATAATCTTTTTCTAACGATCGCCAAATTGTCAAAACCGGGCGCTCTCTACGTAAAATAATCAAAATAAAAACTCATTTGAAAATATTTGTTTGTAGTTGACATTTTTTAAAGTAGTTATGATTGTCTATTTATTTGTTTTAAATTTTCTAATTAGGTACCAACTATTTTGGGGGAGAAAAATCGTACTTAATTTTTTATTAAAAGCAAAAAAAGTTACTTGAACATATTAAAACAAAAGTTCGAAAATTTTAAACTAAAAACTTAAAATAAATATAAAAATAATGAAAAAAAATTAAAAAAAGATACAAAATGTTTTAATAATTTTAAATATTTAGATTCATTCTTAATTTTATTAGTTCCGTGTATTTTTCGTCAAGAGTTGTTTCAAATATTGAAAAAATGGAAAAAAAAAACCCCAAAAATCGATAGATAACTACTTAACTAAAAATTTTTTTTTTTAAAATATAGCAAAACTGAAGTTTTTTAAATTCTAATCTTGATTTTTCCGAAATTTTGGGTAGAAATAAAATTAAAATAAAATTTTTAAATTTTTTAAAATACAGCAAAATATAAAAAAAGTATAAAAAATATCTCTAGGAAACTTTTTGAGGGCTTTCTTGTATAAAACCAAAACCGCGCAAGTTAAAAAGTAGTTGACTTTTCTTTAAAAAATATATGTATAGTAATTTTAACGCAAATTGGCGCAAAACGTTAGGATACGGATCAGGTCGGGTTTGGGTTTTAAAAAAACGTAGGTTCGAATCCCGCTAACCCTCGACCCCAAGCAACAACCGAAGTAAAGAAAAAAAAAAAAACCCCTTCACACGTATCATTTTTTTTTACTTTTTTAAGTGGGCCCTCTATCTTAAAAATTTTCCAAAAAATTTTTCCATATCTAGAATTCGTAGATTTAAAGATTTGAGACCTCGGTCGAAAAAT
>JAFNEN010002604.1:0-16398 GCA_019343175.1 Oedothorax gibbosus
AAAAATTTAAAATCAAGAGCATGCTGCTTTACTTACCTTAACATGAACAGCGTTTCAATCACTGCGGTGCCCTTGGAAATGAGCTGGACTTCAACGACAATCTAATATTTAGACTAGAGGTTATATTTAACATGAAAATTTACATATTTTTTAAAATTTATTGGCTATGGCTACTTAGCTAATTTTTTGATAACAGTTCGCGATTAAGTCCTACAAAAGTTAGTAGTACAAGCAAAATAACAAACATTTGGCAAGTTTGGGACAAATTAAATGTCAACAATTGATTGGTTGGAAACATGTAGTTTCCGTCTTGTGTGTTTGCTCGAGACCCGCTTAAAAACCTTCGTCAAGTGAAAGACAGACACAACAATTTGAACATTCGCTTCAATGGACTTATTTCTAGACCTTCTCAATGGTTTTTTTTCCGAGTAGTCTAGGCATTTTTGAACCATGGTCAAGTGACGAAGTCGGCGCCTGTTCTAACACCATTCATCGCGAATCATACAAGATTCATTGTTTCTAATGAATATATTTTAACTATATTATATTATATATAATATATATATATATATATATATAATATATAATATATATATAATATTATATATATATATATATATATATATATATATATATATATATATATATATATATATATATATATATATATATTATATATATATATATATATATATATATATATATATATATATATATTATATATATATATATATATATATATATATATGTGGGATGGGATTGGAATATAGGCCAGTTCAGTTAGGAATGGCATACTGGCCACACGTCCCTGGCTTACCTGGGCATGGCGTGATTATCAGGTAATCTGCACCTGATTGGTTGGGCGCAGGTGACGCTTTCCCAGGGGATATCGGCAGACATTTTGTTGTCAGAAAGAGATTACATTTGTAGAGGTGAGGAGGTTTTTTTTGAAGCGCTCTTCGGAGCTTTACGTGAATAATATTGCTGATGTTATGTTTTAATAAAATAAATTAATGCTCTATTTAAAACAAAGGTTTATTCATTTAACAAGAAAGCCTCACCCTACAAAATTGGGGGATTCGCCCCGGGATAAAAAATTTCCCCCTAGGAGACACTTGTACGATGACGAGAAATACCCCTAGACGCCAGTAATTCTCCTGAGATGTCAGTAATTGACCGCATGACGCGCGGTGTCCGGCAGCTGTCACGGGCCTGATGTCCTTCGCCCGAGACCGACGTTGACGTGATCCCCTCTTCTTGAGCGTCCCTTCACCTGAGCTGGGCAGCGAGGACCGTTGCCATGGATCTTCAACGGTTACCATGGGCAATCGCCGGTTGCTAGGCGATCCTTCAACAGGAGCCGAACGGAAACCAAAAGTGCCACACTGATGTCGGACAAGGACACAATACAGCTAAGCCTTAACTTTTAGTATAATATTTGAACATAATCAGACTTTATAGTATTAATAGATAATTTTTTCGAGTTATGATTTTGTCTGAAATTGTCTACAAATTAATTTCTGGAAAAAATTAAATTAAATTAAACTGCCCAATTATAAATTTTTGAAATAATGATATTTTAATGAATATCAGTATTCAAGTTATTCTCATTTCCGCGTGTAGAAAAGTTAATCATGTTGTTTCGCGAATGCCATATTTCAGGTATAATCCGTAGCAGAATAAAATATTGTTATACAACCTTGTGTTTTTTTTCTTTTGATGGCATTCGTGAGGAGTTTTTTTTTGGCTTGCTTGTATTTTGTTTGTTTTTAAAGAACGTTAAATACTTTTGTTTGTTATTTTTTGAAAGAACAAGATAGGAAGTCGAATGCAAATTGAATTCGCACTGTTTTATTTGGAAAAAATCAGAATAACTTTGTAAGAAATTTTAACCGTAGGTGGTTAAAGAATAAGTTGATAAAAATTAAATGTATCCCGTTATCAGTTAGTTTCTGTTGGTAGATCTAACTAAGTGTGAGGAATATTTTTAACCGTAGGTGGTTACACATATTAATTGATACAAATTAAATGTATCATGTGAGTAAGAATATTAATTACTTATTTTTTAGATAACGGTAAAAGTTATTATTGTAAGGTATATTGCTTAGGTCTATATAGGAAAATATAGCTATTTTTTCGGGTATTGGTGCAACACCTGAGCTCAGACAGAAATTTTGCTCGACAGGTGCAACACCGCTAGTTGGTTAGCGAAGTATTTATGTTTATGTAAACATCTTTTTCTCGTTATTGTCATTTATATTGTAGAATATTTTATGAACTTAGTTATTTTGTAGGACTTATAACAATGGTTATTATTCTGAATTTACTTATTAATATGGACTTGCTTCATTAATTAATGTCATTGAATTAACTATTTTGTTAATTGAGTTCTGTAGATAGAAATGTTTGTTAATGGGTTCTGGAGAAGAACTTCATGGAGAAATTTACTCAAAGTTAATTTGGGATTTAAATGGTTTTTATTAATTAGAGTATATGGTCTTTTTAATTTGAATACACCTTGAGTATAGGAAAAAATCCCAGTTGTTAGATAAGGGTTTATTATAAAAATAACACCTGAGCATAATAAATCAGTTGGATTGTACTGATTGTCATTGTATTGCATAGCATAATTTTATTTCACATATGTACTTTATTATCGATATTATTTGTTATTATTATCATTATTCAATAATGAGTTAATTAATGAGTCAATTAAGGAAACTAAGAAAGATAACCTAAAGGACATTCTTGTTCATTATGAAGAACTGTAGTATTTTTATTATAAATTTTTCTAAGTCATCATTTTTTATGAAAGCTAAGTCATTTTTGTGAGAGCTAAGGGCTAGTGAGTTCTAAGTTAAAAGTTTTTTTTAAGTAAATCAGTTGGTACCAAATTTTAAAAATGACGTATTTGGCAAAGGGTAAGAAAGCGCAGTTACTGAACGTATGCGAGGAACTCGGAGAAGAGGTTCCCCCTAATAGTAAAGTTCCCGACATCAAACAAATAATTTTGAATAGTAAAAATTATAACGAGGAGGAGGTTCGCATAATCCTGGACAGGATTATCGAAGAAAGCCGGGAACAGCTTGTCCAAGAAGCCGAAATGCAACGTTTGAGGCCGAGGCCGAGAAACAGCAAATAGAGGCTGCACTCGAACGAGAACGTTTGGAAGTTCAAAGAATGCAATTGCAGGCTGCAGTTGCCGCGCCGCCTAGAGAGCCCGAAGAAGCCCGGCATAGAATACCGTTGGCACAGATCACGCCTAGGTTCGATGAGAAGAAAGACGAGATGGGTCTTTTTCTGGTAAACTTCGAAAGACGTGCCGAGATGGCCCGAGTGCCGAGGGAGGAATGGGTGGTCTACCTACTCCATGTCATGCCTCCTGAAATTTCTAATATGCTGGCGAGAGAATCTGTCCGAAAATGCAAACGACTTCGATTACGTCAAAGAGCTAATTTTGAAAAAATACAAGCTGTCAGCAGAAAAGCTCAAGACCTTATTTTACAGACATCAAAAAGATCCAGAACAAACTTGGCGTAGCTATGCCCATGAACTGAGTTGTTATTTTAAAGAGTGGATTTCCGAACTCAAAGTCACCACGTTTGAAGACCTGGTGGACCTGCTCATCGCGGAGCGAATAAAATTGAGGGCTCCCGAAGATGTCAAAGAACATTTCTTTGGAGAATGGCTTGAGATGAACAAGCCAGAAGATACCGCCGACAAATTCGACGGGTACGAAAGCTTAAAGGAAAGCCTGAAGAAGAAAAACCACAGTAAGAATGGTTCGAAACAAAGCGAAGGTCGTACAAACCACAATGACAATAGGTTGAGAGTTCCAGATAACCGTGGAAGATTCAACGAGAACCGTGGAAGATTCAACGAGAACCGTGAAAGATTCAACGAGAACCGTGGAAGATTCAACGACAACCGCGCCGGATTCGCAGAAAACCGTTCAAGATATGGCGACAGACGCCCACAGAGAGACACTCCCAGTCAAGGAGGCTCAAAAACATCCCAAGCTGAACCTGACGGTAGAGGGACCATGCCTACCCAAAACAAGAGTTCTGGACAGAAAAATCTCCGCTGCTTCGAGTGCAACTCGCCAGAGCATTTAAGAAACGCGTGCCCCGAAGTATTGAACAGAAACGATCAAGTCAGGTCTCCAGACGCACGAACTGTTCACGTCGTTGAAGAAGAACGAGCTGAACCATACCCAGACGTCGATCTGCAGAAATTCATAAGGAAGATCAAATTGGGAAACACTACAGTTGAAGCCCTATTAGACACGGGAAGTGTCCGAAACATAATGCGTTTCGATGTTTTTAGGAGAATGAAGCCCAAACCAAACCTTTTTAAAGAAACAACGGTGCTGACTGGTCTTGGCCAGGGCCAGGTCGAAACACTTGGATCTTTCCGACACGTCGTGGAGGTTGACGGACACATTTGCCGTCTAGACTTCCAAGTTGTCCCCAGTGCGGCTCTCAAGTTTGAGGCCATCATTGGGTCGGCGTTCCTTGCCCATGCTCCATGTCCTTTCCATGAAAAAAGAAACAACCGACATCGGAGTCACCCGAATGGATTTTCCATATCTCAGAGAAATCAGCACATGATGAGCTTGAGCTGGGACACATCCAGAACAAAGTGCATGGCCAGCGCGTTGCAGACTTGGTGTCGTCTTATCAACCAAGGAAGACCAAAACTGTCGATGTCTCAATGAAAATTGTCCTTCAAGACGAGTTGCCAATTTATCAAAGAGCCCGTAGACTCTCATTTCCAGAGAGACAAGATGTCAACAAACAGATTGACGAATGGATGAAAGATGGAATTGTTCGTCCAAGTTCCTCAGACTATGCAAGTCCCATAGTTCTGGTCAGAAGAAAGACCAAACAACAAGGCTCTGCGTGGACTATCGACAACTGAACCGGAAGTTGATCAAGGATAGGTTCCCACTACCATTGATTGAAGACGTCTTGGATCAACTACAGGACGCCAAGGTCTTCACTACTTTAGACTTGAAAAATGGATTTTTTCACGTTCCAGTTGAAGAGAGCAGTCGGAAGTACACTTCATTCATCGTTCCGGATGGACAATACGAATTTCTTAGAGTACCCTTCGGCTTAAGCACAAGTCCAAGTGTCTTCCAGAGATATGTCAACAACATATTTAGAGACCTAATGCAAAAAGGAGTCGTCATTCTCTACATGGACGATCTTATCATCCCTTCGAAAGATGAAGAAGAAGGTCTCGATAAACTGAAAATGGTTCTACAACAAGCATCGGAGTACGGACTGGAAATAAAAATAAAGAAATGCCAGTTTTTGAAGCGATCTGTAGAATTTCTTGGCCACATCGTTGAAGATGGAACAGTTCGACCATCAAGTGAGAAGACTAGGGCTGTACAGAGGTTTCCATGCCCGACAAATGTGAAGCAAGTACAGAGTTTTCTTGGCCTGACAGGGTATTTCCGGAAGTTCATCCAAGGCTACTCAAAGATCGCAAAACCACTCAGTGATCTCCTTCGGAAAAACTGTCCGTTCGTCTTTGGAAATGAACAGAAAGAAGCCTATCAAAGCCTCAAAAATCTACTGGTCACCAGCCCTGTTCTGCATCTCTTCAAACCTGGTCGGAAAACCGAATTGCACACAGACGCAAGTAAAGACGGATTTGGAGCCATACTTTTCCAAGAATCCGATGATGGGCAACTACACCCAGTCCACTACATGTCTAAGAAGACGAATCCAGCTGAAGAAAAGTACTCCAGCTATGAATTAGAGGTGCTCGCTGTGGTAGAAGCCTTGAAAAAGTTACGTGTTTACCTCATGGGAAACAAGTTCAAGGTTGTAACAGACTGTTCTGCCTTTCAAAAGACCATGGACAAGAAAGACATCATCACAAGGATTGCAAGATGGGCTTTACTCTTAGAAGAGTTTGACTATGAGATTGTCCATAGGCCAGGTCAACGAATGCAGCATGTTGATGCCCTAAGTCGGAATCCGGTGATGATCATCGACGAAGAGACCACAACAGCAAGAATAAGAATGGCTCAAGGAAAAGACGACCACATTACCACTTTAAAGTCCTTATTGCAAGAAGGCGAAGATCAGGAATTTTTCATGAAGAATAGAATCTTGTACAAGTATGAGAATGGTCGTGAATTAATTGTGGTACCAGAAGGAATGCAGGCAGAAATAATCAAGACAGCCCACGAAAAAGGACATTTTGCAGCGGCAAAAACTGAAGATATCGTAAAAAGAGAATTCTACATTCCGAAATTGCACTCAAAAGTTGAGAATGCAATAGCACACTGCATACCGTGCATACTTGCAAATAGAAAGTCTGGGAAGAAAGAGGGAACGTTACACCCAATCCCTAAAGAAGACACACCTCTACACACTTACCATGTAGACTTCATCGGGCCAATGCCCTCGACAAACAAGAACTACCAACATATCCTGACCATCGTTGATGCATTTACAAAGTTCGTGTGGCTTTACCCTACAAAATCTGTGTCGGCAAAAGATGCATTGGATAAAATAAGTCTCCAGCAGCAGACGTTCGGAAACCCTGTCCGAATAATCACCGACAGAGGAGCTGCATTCACATCGAATAGCTTCAAGGAGTATTGTGAAAAGGAAGGAATCCAACACCTGCAAATCGCAACCGGTGTACCTCGTGGGAATGGTCAAGTAGAAAGAGTTCACAGAACACTAATACCAGTTCTAACCAAGCTGACTCTCGACGACCCCACCAAATGGTATAAGCATGTGCCAGAAACCCAAGCAATTTTGAATGACATAAGTTGCAGAAGTACACAATTTACCCCGTTCGAACTTCTGACAGGTGTAAAAATTCGAAATACTAAAAACCTTGCTATACAAGAAATTATTATCGAAGAGATGTTCAATGAATACAATGACCAAAGAAATCGGCTTAGACAAGAAGCAGCAAAGAACATTGTCAAACTACAAGAGGAAAACAAGAAGCAATACAATAAAAAGTGCAAGAGAGCCACTGAGTACAAAAAAGGTGACATTGTTGCTATCCAAAGAACTCAATTTGGTACCGGACTCAAACTTCGGCCCAAATTTTTTGGCCCATATGAAGTTACCAAAGCTAACGGCAATGACAGATACGAAGTATCTAAAATTGGAAATCATGCAGGCCCAAATCAAACAACTACCGCTGCAGATTTAATGAAACCTTTTGGATAGTTAACTAGTTTTTTTTTCTCTAGTTGTCATTTTTTCCCCCTCAAAAATTATTGTTATTCTTTTTCATGCAGTCAATTAGAAATTTTCTTTCCATTTTTTGACTCATTGAATTCCCAAGTATTTTTGTATTGTGTTTAAATGTGTTTTATTCAGAGACTAAATTTGTTGGACTCAAGATATTTTAGACTTTTGAACATTATATTTTTGATGGAAGACATTAAGAAGATGAAGCGTAAAATGCTTATTGTAACTTTAGTTATTTTGTGTTCAAGTGTGTTTTAATTTCAATTATTAGTTATTATGTTTTCCTGTGCTCTATTTTAAATCATTTGTATTTTCATGTCAGCCATTATAATATGTTATAAATTGTGAAAAGCCTCGCTGAGGACAGCGAAATGTCAGGACGGCCGAGTTGTGGGATGGGATTGGAATATAGGCCAGTTCAGTTAGGAATGGCATACTGGCCACACGTCCCTGGCTTACCTGGGCATGGCGTGATTATCAGGTAATCTGCACCTGATTGGTTGGGCGTAGGTGACGCTTTCCCAGGGGATATCGGCAGACATTTTGTTGTCAGAAAGAGATTACATTTGTAGAGGTGAGGAGGTTTTTTTTGAAGCGCTCTTCGGAGCTTTACGTGAATAATATGCTGATGTTATGTTTTAATAAAATAAATTAATGCTCTATTTTAAAACAAAGGTTTATTTCATTTAACAAGAAAGCCTCACCCTACATATATATATATATATATATATATATATATATATATATATATATATATATATATATATATATATATATATATATATATATATATATATATATATATATATATATATAACATCGTAGCCATGAAATTAGGTGTAATGTACATCAAAGTTTAAAAAGAATTCTTACTCAAAATATCTATGGATTTAGTTACTCCGTAAAATTACAAGCATCACTTGCTACCACTTATTTTAGGTTAATAAGGGGGCCCGGTGGGCCTAGTCGGTTTGATAGCAGCCTATTACGCTAACAGTCTGCTCACTGTACCGGGTGCGGGTTCGATTCCCGCCTTCGCCCTTGGTGTACTTTATGTGTCAGTAAAAATTCTGTCTGTGTCTGCCTTACTTGACGAAGGTTTCTAAGGGGTCGGTTGGTTGGTTGACATGTATATTCAGGTTTGTGTGCTTGGTGAGAGACCCGCTTATAAAGCTTCGTCAAGTAAGACAGAGACAACACACACACATAAGTGGGTCCATCTAATTTTTAGAGACAGAAGCCAACTAGAGGATCCCCAGAATTGGCTTGTCCCCCCAGAGGTATTGATTTGGTATAAGAACTTGGAGGACTTTGTGACCCCGACGGATTTAACGTGGACCAGTCACCATTAGCGTACACGGGGGTCTTCGGAAGGCAGCGGGACACGAACTCGCAACCTTAGGGATGCCAGTCCAAGACCTTACCGACCAGGCTATCCCGGCGCCCTTCTAAGGGGTCTCTGATCAAGCACACAAACCGGAAAATACATGTACCAACTTATCTACCTACCTACCTTACTCATTAATAAGGAATTTACTCTATAATAAATATATCTTTATATCTATACATTTGGTGTAACGTTACACCAAAGTTTTGCAGTGTCTCTATCTCGAATTTTAAACTACTTTAACTAAAACCAATATTATATCTGAATTACTTGATTACTAACTCGTGTAGATCCTTCGCGATTTAAATTGAACCAAACAAAAGTATGATTTAAAAAATCCTTATGTGTTTGATATGCATATTGTTTTTTTTAACTTTTTTTTTTTTACTTGAGAGCTATTTTTGGATGTAGATAGGTTGGTACATATATTTTCCAGTTTGTGTGCTTGATCAGAAACCCACTTATAAACCTCCGTCAAGTAAGACCATATATATTATAGTTAAAGTATTAGATTGGCAGTTCACGTGACCTCCAATGCTAACGACGGGACGCGCATGGAGGCCAAAATAAGAGGGCAAAATGGCCGTGTTGTCACCACTTTAAGGAGAAAAATAGTACGAAAAAATACCATTTAATTCTAAAATTACAAAAAATAAAAATATCGTAAAAATACTAGCTGCATTTTGGAATCTTTTTAGTGACTTTAAATCCTTTTCTAGCAATTTATTTTGTAATTTTAGAATTAAATGGTATTTTTTGTGGTATTTTTCTCCTTAAAGTGGCAGCAACACTGGCCATTTTGCCCTCTGAAAAGGCCTCTATGCGCGTCCCGTCGTTAGCATTGGAGGTCACGTGATCTGCCAATCTAATACTTTAACTATGATATCTATGAATAAGACAGACACAGACAGAATATTTACTAACACAGAAAGTACACCCAGGGCGAAGGCGGGAATCGAGCACGCAATCAGTACAGTGCGCAGACTTTTAGCGTAAATTTCTGCGATCAAACCCACTAGGAAGCCCACTAGGGCCCCCTTTTAGATGCACTCCACATCAAACTTATTCTCTCGTCACTTGACCATGGTTCTAAATTTAAAGGTGTAATTGGCTGTGTTAAAGCTCCTTGGAGGCTAGAAATAGACAGCCGGAAAGACTTTTTAATATACATTTAAGAATTTTAATCCTTGTGTTTTGCACAAAGATACGAAACCAAATTTATATTCCAAAATTTATCAAGCAAATCCAAGTAAATACATAAATTTCAATAACTTTTACTCGAAAATGTAAAATACTCAGTATATAAATAAACTATATTCTGCAAAACCTATCTGCACATTCAATCATGAACAAGCACGATATTTTGTTTACGAAAGATTTATTTCGTGGTTATACATAAACACAATAAACATAACTTGTATGGAAATAGAAGATTTTATACAATCAAATCTTACAGTCCCTGGACAAATTATTAGACGCACTGCAAGATTTCATGTATCAATCAATGAACAAAATACCTTTAGAAGGACATTCGTGTTCCTAAACTTAAGCTATTGAATAGAAAATACTATCTGCTATACTTAATACATATATCGACATCTTTTTTAATGATATAGCATTCTTTGGAATGTTTTCATCATTACTAAAAAAAATACAGTGCGTCTAATAAATTGTCCAGGGTCTGTATGTAACAGAACAATATGCCAATTTCATGAAAGTAGACAATTTTTCCATTACCTATTATTTTAATATGACTCAAAGAAAATTAAGCGGGTGATGTTTTAAATTGCTTATTTAAAATGAATTTTTCTTTAAATGTTTAGTTTTTAAAGTGTACATTTTCCCGATAATTTTTGAAAATATCTGAAATTTTGAAAGAATATTATTCACACTCTGTGTTGAATTAAATTTTATATAAATGACTTTTTAAATGATCCCCCTAAATAAAAACTTTTTTTTTTTAGATTAAGGGGACGCGGTACCCAAAACCTAAATCCAGTACTTTTATTGCTAGCATTCAAATTAAACTATTTTTACAAAGAACTAACATTCAATAAACTACTCTTCCTACAATTAAAAAAAATTTGTAATGGATTTTTTTTCAAAATGTTCCCACAACATCTATTAATAAAAGTTGGTATGGATATTGAGCTGTCAGTTAAACAAAAAAAAGTTATGTAGCTTTATGTATAAAAATGGCTAAAAAATAAGATTTTTTTTTAAATTTCACCTTCAGCATTTTTAAAAAAAAAAAATCTATTCACACTTCATATCCATAACCCTCTTTGTGTTTTCACATTACAACAAGAAAAAAAAATTTTGGACTGTTGTCTAATTAATTTCTAAAGTAGTTTTGAACCATTAAAAACTCAAGAAAAATTAAAGTTAAAAAAATTAAAATCAATTTTCTAAAATTTTATTAAAAACATATTCCCCTATTTTAATAAACTCAAATTGAGAATAAATTCCTTCTCTTTTGCAATAATTTAGTACAATGACATTTTTAAATTGTCCCCTTAAATTTTGTTATGAGATTTAAGTCATCAATAATATTTTCTAGTAAAACTTAGAAGAGTTTTTATCTTATATTCTTTAAAATTTAATGGTTATATCGTACGATTTAAAACAATAAAAATATAACATAAATTTTTTATTAATTTTTTTTGTTAATTGTTATTAGTTTTGTTACTAAAATTTCATTTTTAAATATTTTTCAAATACTATTTTAAACTAATAGAGCAACTTTTATAGGATTAAAGATTAAAACTTCTGACTAAAATAATATTTGTAAAACTGCAAAATTTCTATTTGTAAATCTGTCTTAGTATAGTTCAGTTTAAATTGAATTATCGTCGCACTAGAGCTACACGAGGGCTATTGGCGACGGGCGTCGTATTTTAGAACCACAGTCAAGTGACGAGCCGACACCTGAGCAGGCACCCACCGCAACCGTTAAGGGCGACATCGTACGCAGCGTTGGGACTTTGAAGCATATTTAACGTGCACTCCCTCTACACGGGGTATTATTCGTCGGACATTTTTGGCTGCATAGGTCGGAAGTTATTTTGGCGACGCCCGGACCCGAACCTGGGACCTTTCGCATGCTAGGCGAATGCCTAACTGACTGGGCTCCCCAGCCCCGTAAATCTGTCTTGAAAAGCAATACACACTACCAGTATTACCAAAGAAAACCTGTTAAGTAAACTTCATATTAGCTTTGGTATAACATGTGTTAGTTCTGGGTTACCTCATGTTAGAAGAAAAATCAACAGTTAAGTTTATGAAATAACAACAAGTTCTGAAAGAATTAAAATAACCTAATTTCCTGTGACTAATGCTGAAAGAATTTCTTATGGTACAGAATGACAGACGGACACAAAATATAAAATATATCTATGATATCTGTCATATACTTAAAAAAAAGAATTTTGAGAATCGGACGGTAAGAACGAAATTTGGAAAGGGTAATAATAGGACTCACGGACAAAGAGACGGACGGACAAACGGCCAAAAAGTATTTAAAAAGGTTTTTGGTCTCTGTGGCATGGATTTCAAACAACAAAAGAATTTTTAAAAGCGGACATTATAGGTAATTCCATGTAAATGTAGTGAAGGTCACAATTTAAGAGGAGATTAAAGCTTTTTAAATTTAAAAAACAAATTAATTAAATAAAGCACTTACATTATTTAGTTTTTAATAAGTGTAGATCCACCAATTTTTTTTCATTTAATGTTAAAAGTTGTAGTGATAACCACTTTTTACACACGTGACTTACACTACAGAAAGGATAGTTTTTGCATGGATTTAGCCTATAATGAAAGTTTAAAAGGGGACGGACAGATGGATGTACAAAAAGAAACGCGAACGCACACACAAATGGACATAAAGTATAATATATATATATAGTTCTATGATGTCATACCTTTAACACACAAAAAAAAGAATTTTAAAAAATTCGACTGTTACAATGGAAATTGAATGAAGTACGAACAGATAGACGGACGGACAGAAACACGGACTGCCAAAAAGTATAAAAGATAGGCCTCTGACACCATGCCTTTCAAAAAAAAAATTAATCGGAAGGTTAGAACAGAACTTGGAAAGGGAGTACAGACGACGGATATCTCCACCACATCAATTACTTACTTTTGACAATTGCAAGCAAAAAACATCACACCGGTTTGTTTATATAAACTAGTGACGTCAGCCAAATCGACGTGTTTGTGATCAAGTGACGTACCGATGAAAAATAAGCCATTTTAAATTGATTTTTACTAATTATTTAAAGATTTATTTTTACTAATTATTTAAAGATTTATTTTGCAAAAAAATATATACGTTTTTTTTTATTTTTGAGTTCAAACTATAATTAATTTAATATTGGAAGGTATTTTGGCGATACAGTCAAGTACCCTATTGAAAGCATCGTGGTGTTATGTTACACATCTCTACTTTTTTATTGTGAACAATATTTAATGTATTTTACAAAATAAATTTAAATCTGGAGTATTCAATGTCATATCTGATTCACTTTTTAATATTTCAAACGTAAACCAAATTATTAATGCATACATCATGTCGATGAAAAATCTAAATTTTATAAATATACCCAGTTTTATGTTTTAAAATCAGGTGCTTATCTGAATTATTTGAATACAATCTGCAAGTTTATATCTTTATGAGAATAATTAGTTCGTTTTAATCGTACCTAGCAGTTTTTCTTAATTTTAAAAAGCATATGATGTGAATTATGCAATTAAAACAATAAATATAGAACTTACACAATTTAGTATCTTCTAACTTTTATTTTTATTTCATTTGCTACATCAGGTAAAAAGATATGTAGTTCATTGTTGATTGTGGAATCAATCAAATTTTGAGATTTAATAACAATATTGGTACAATTTTACACCAAACAGACAATATAGCCACTTTAAATCTTTATTCAAAGCATATTTGCTTCAATTGTACAATTTATCATCTCTAAATATTAACCGAATGCCTACCAGTCCATCATCTTAAAGTTTTGTCACGAATTCGTGGATTTAGAGACATGCATTGACCGATTTTCTTGATGAAAAGTGCAGTATTTCCCATATAAATCACAAAATAGCGACATGTTCTTTTTTTCACTTTAGTACAATGCAGAGATAGTCACCTGCATCGCAGTGTATGTATGACGTTACAGTGTTTTTTTTACTCAAATGTTTAAAGGGTCAGTTTCTATTTCAATCTTTCAAATATAGATGGTGCCACAATCGACAGATATATTTCTTTTCTCCCTTATTTTACCACTAAACGGAGGGTTTTGTTACCAAAACTGTGAATATTATTTTCTATGTAATTTTTGACGCCGAATCCAAAAATTAAAAATCAAAAATTTATCACGCATCAATTTTACAAAAACTTGTGAACATTGCATGAATTTCATAAAGCTGACTTTCATAAACTCTCAAAATAGTCGGTGTTTTGAGATATTTTACAACCATAAAACTGAAGATGCTAATGGCCAAAAAACGAGCAAATACGGGTGTCATTTATGATTTCTACAAACCAAATTAGTATGAATTTTATATTTAGATCAAGAAAAATACAAATCTACATAACTCCAGGTCTGAAATAAAATAAATTATTCGTCCATGTTACTTCCACCTAGTAAAATACTTCAAAAATTGGATTTCCATCTTTTGAAGATGTGTTAAACTACACAGTAAAAATTGGAAAATTTTACGTAATTTTTGTCTATATTTTTATGTTTTCAAAACTTTACCATACTTTTTTTTTACCTTTAATCCCACCCAAATACTATTTAAAGTAGTTTGAATACATTGTATACATTTCTGCAATTAAAAAAAACCCTTGGGATTGTGTAGGATTATTTTTTAAGAATAAATAAGTGCGATTTCTCAATTTACACTAAAATCAAATATGCAAAATAGAAGGACGATATAGGAAATTAATTTAAGTTTCTAAATCAAGGTCCAAAAATACATTGGACTTCCGTTTACAAAAAAAAAATTAAAAGGTTTGTATTATTAAAATTTCTATTTTATGTATCTAAAGTTTTTTCACTAAAAGATTTTTTTATGGAACACTCTAAAATGTTATTTTCAATCAAAAGTAATTTTAGTCTTTAACGCCATCCTTTATTGTAAAATCATTTTGAATTATTCTTCCTTTAATTTTTTAAAATTAATTATTAAAACATACAGAAAATATTTTTTCTTCAATTTTGATTAATTTTAGTGTTAAACTGATTTTTAGCCTACTTTTCTTTTTTTAATTCGAAAGAATTAAAAAAATGAAAAAGTAGGTATTGACATGCGGTCGATGTCCGTCTGTCCGTCTGTCTGTCTGTCCGTCTGTCCGTCTGTCCGTCCGTACCCCCTTCCAAAATCGGTTCTAATCATCGGATCTTAAAAATTCTTTTTTTGTTAGAAAGCTATAACCTCAGATACCCAACTTTCATACTTTTTGTCCGTCTGTCTGTACGTCCGGACGGACATAAATCTACTATCTGTCGGCGAATTTCCCATTGAATTAGCATTGAAATTCAATTTTGAGTCATTTAAATCACTGTAGGTATTGAAATGCGGTTGATGTCCAACTGTCTGTCCATCTGTCTGTCTGTTCGTATGTCTGTCTGTTCGTATGTCTGTCCGTCTGTCTGTCCGCCTGTCTGTCCGTTTGTCTGTCTGTCTGTACCCCCTTCCAAAATCGTTCTAATCATCGGATCTTAAAAATTCTTTTTTTGTTAGAAAGCTATGACCTCAGATACCCAACTTTCATACTTTTTGTCCGTCTGTCTGTACGTCCGGACGGACATAAATCTACTATCTGTCGGCGAATTTCCCGTTGAATTAGCATTGAAATTCAATTTGAGTCCTTTAAATCACTGTAGGTATTGAAATGCGGTTGATGTCCATCTGTCTGTCTGTTCGTATGTCTGTCTGTCTTTCCGTCTGTCTGTCTGTCCGTATCCCTCTTCCAAAATCGGTTCTATCCCTCGGATCTTAAAAATTCTTTTTTTGTTAGAAAGCTATGACCTCAGATACCCAACTTTCATACTTTTTGTCCGTCTGTCTGTACGTCTGGACGGATATAAATCTACTATCTTTCGGCGAATTTCCCATTGAATTAACATTGAAATTCAATTTTGAGTCATTTAAATCACTGTTGCCAAATCAACAATGGCATGAGAAACTTTATTTATTTAAACATATTTGAAGCAAAATAATATTTTCATGAATCAGTTTGGAAAGACGTCATAAAGTGTAGCACAATTCGATTCTTTGATTATTCATTAATTATCTACCAAGAAAGCGGCAAGGCATACTTTTGCATGCAATTATGCTTAGTTTTAATTTACATTTCTTATTTTTTAATGCAGTTCGGCGTAGTTTCATTATTTTTGTTATTAATAAATATTTAATTATTCTTTGAACTACAAATAAATCACGAGCAGATGATAAATAATATTTAATTAATTTGCGAAAGAATATTAAGGAAAATAGTTGATTTTGGCTTTTAGAAGTTTAAATTATATCTTGGTGCTGTGTTTCGATTTTTTTTTTCTAATGTGTATAAATCTAGTGTAGAAACGGCTGTTGATGATATTTACTTTTGGAACATAGTTTTTTTTCCCGATTAGAACTTCAGTAAGTATTTAAGTAACAGGAAAGTAGGCTATTTTAGTTCTTTATGAACTTCTTGTTATTCCTGCTGAGAAAGTGTGATTTTAAGGGAGCATTTTAAAAGGAATAAGTTCGTAAATT
>JAFNEN010002605.1:0-15781 GCA_019343175.1 Oedothorax gibbosus
ATAGGAAAAAGGTTTAGAAACCATTCACCTCAGATTTATCGAGCTACATTTTATTGCCTTTTTACAAAGTGTTCCCAAAAAAAGAAAATCTAACGATACACACAAACTTGGTCATTGTGTGGTTCAACTGCAATTTCGTTAGTGAGAATTAAGTATAAAATATAAAACATTAAAAAAAAACTTTTTAGATAATATAAAATTTGGATTTTGTTAAAGATAAGCTCTCATTCCTCCATTCTCTCTCCCAGAGAGAGTTAATTCTTTTTGAAATACGAGTAGTGCGGTAACTTCGGTTCCTTATTAGTACAATCAACTATTGTAAGAAATGAAGTTGCAAAATAAATTGAGAGTAGGGATGTATTTAGAACCGGGAATAAGAGAAGTTTTCGTCGACTCTAAAGGACAAAAAAGAGCAACAGGCTTTGAAGGAGAATATCTTGGAGCAGTAATGAAAGCACTCGGCATGGAATACGAACTTGTAATTCCTGCAGATTCTGTTAACTTCACAGGACCCATAGAAATGGTGACCAGCGGTAAAGTCGATACGTTCTTTGGAAATATTGCTGTGCGGGAAGACAGAATGAAACTTGTTGACTTTAGCACACCGTACAAAACATCGGGAATTGTGTTTGTCATTCAGGATGCAGGAAACTCAATTTCCAATTATAATTTTTTACGCACTTTCAGCTTCGATGTGTGGATGTATCTTTTCTTCGCTTTCCAAATAATGACGGTGATTGCTTACATGATGAGTAAAAAGAACACATCTTTTGGAAGGACAGCTCTTAATATTTATGGAAGCATTTTTCATCAGCAAATAAAGGTCAATCGTGATGAATCTCAACAATTTCGAATAGTTTTGACGTTTTGGATTTTATCTGCAATGGTGATATCGTATGCCTATTCAGTAGGGTGGAGTGATTTCGTATGCTGAAAAATAAATATTCTTTTTTCCATATCTAATAGCATGACAAAGTTATATTATGATATACTGAATAAAAAGTGTAAAAACTTCAGAACTCTAGTTTAATGTCTTGAGGGTCCACAATCGGGTTTAATGTTTGAAACACACGAAAATAATCCCCATGTTAATCTCCCATAGAAAAAGTGAGACTTATATTGGGAACCTAATATGGCTTCATTTATACGAAAAAAAATATGGTTACAAATAACAAAAAGCAATGGACTTATAAACCTTGAGAATAAAATATTTTTTGTGTGTTTTTTATAAAAAAAATATAGTATTTTACATAAAATTTGAAAAAGGGCGGATGCATCTCCGACTGGAAAAGTACGAATGATATTGTAATTGATGACAGATGCTGTAATCGGAGGTTCTGTCACAGTTGAAGAGCTTAGTGGAAGAACATGCTAAGTGACAAAAAGGTGAAAACGAGAAAATGAGCTTTAAAGTTTATCGTTTTCACTCAGATCTGCTGAAAACGTTACTTGTAAAGCGTAAAAAATATACTAAACTTAAAGTTTATGAAAAGGGGGGGGGAAACGAAAGGGGGGTATCGTTAAAGAAGTTAGTAATATGTTTATTTACACAAAAATCTCAATTTTTTCAAAAAAGTCACTTAGCACGTTCTTCCACTAAGCTCTTCAGTTGTGTTGGATCAGTCGATGATGTCGATGTATTCCTTGACATTGAAGTTAAACTTGGGAAGCTCAACTCTTCTTACAATTTTCCTAGTTAGCCTCATTGCTTGCTTTATCCTTAAAGCCAATTCCATCACATGTGGGCATGTGGCCTTCGTCAGTTATCATGCAGAGGATAATGTTTCGGGATGACCAAAGTATCCATTACGTCGGATTACCGGATGGATAATATTTTTGAGTTCTCGATTCAAGTATTGACATTTATTTATGGCGTCAAAAAGATGACAAACTCCATATTTTTAAGATGGCTTGTTCCTGATTTGGAACCTTTCGGAGCATACACTTTGCAAACCAACATTGCCAATATCTGCACGCTTTTGAAGGTGCAGGTGTTCCAACATACAACCTTAATATTCTGTTAGCAGTTGTAATCCACCTAGAATGACAAATGTTCCCAGGCGTCCTTTACAACAGGTCAGTGGAATACTTTCCTGCAGAAATTCCCTTGCAAAATATCCATCAAATACTTTTGCTCTGTACTAAGGGCTTTTAGTAATGTTTTACAAGCGACTTGGCAAAACTACTTCAATTTTTTAAAAACTGCACATTGGAAGCTCTTCACAACCAACCAGACTTTCCGATCGGACCAGAATATGCTCTGGGTCCATTTGTTACTCCATTTAAATGTTCAAACAAATGCCTTAAAAACAATTGATTGCCATGCAGTTGGCAAATAAAGTAATAATAAGAATGCATTTTACAATTTAAACTATAATGGAGCAAACTTACCCACTACCCAAACTACGGCCCTGACTTTTCATAATAACTGTTATGCTGCTGCTTATATAGGTTAAACATAATGTAAAGCATCCATTCCTATGTATAAGAGCATTTTTCTATAATTTAAAATTCCAAACAGGTTCACTTAAAAAGCTATGCATTTTTTTGTGATTTTTCATCAAAATCGCGTATTTTTAACATTTTTTTTCTCGATAATTTAAAAATTTTGAATAGCATTTGTAAAATATTGTTTATGATAACGATATATAACTGAACGATATTTTTTTTTTCAAAGTATGAAATTCAAAGTATGAAACGTAATCAGTAAATTCTGGCGGTAAAATTAAAATGAGTTGATTTTTGGCATTTTTTTCAAACTTCAACCTCTTTGAGGCAGCACATAATATTAATTAGGAATTTTTTTATTTTTTTTCCAGTAATCAGCAGGACAAAACGCAACTTTTGAGTCCTATTAGAAGTTTGTACTCAAAAATTTATTTTTTCGTCCCACCCTACTGTATAGCCAGCACATTCGTATTTATAAATTCATTGTGGACCCTGATAATTTAACTTTAACTTTAAAAAAATTATATATCATGTTTTAGTAAGATGTGAAACAACTTTTTTTCACTATTAGAAATCTTAAATAAAAAATATTTTTTTTCACTCCACCCTACTATTCATCCGCATTGCTGTCGTTTCTGACTGTTCCTATACAGGAAAAAACAGTTCAAAATTTCAGGGAACTTTCCAAAGCAGTCAGGAAAGGGACTCACACTTGTTTCATGCACAAAAAATCCTTAAGTACCATGTACGCACTGAATTCCGGTAACGAACATATGCAATATCTTGGTAAAGCAATTGACAGTAACAATTGGTATTACTATACTCAAGAATCTGAGGACAAGTATATCAATAAAACTTCTGCCATACTTTTAGCCAAATCTACTGCCGAATTTTATTATGGAGCTATGAATAAGCATTTTAGGATTTCTGATGATAATCTTTTAATCTTTTCCGCTGCTTTTCCAGTTCGCAAGAACTTTTGTTGTTTATCGAAGTTAAATAAAATTATATCAAGATTCAATAGTGCAGGAATATACAACAAGTTAAGAAAAGAGTTTTATCGAGTTTCCTTACCAAGTCATGAGATAATCGAAAATAGTTTATTCGTTCCGTGTATTTACTTAAAAGACATCGTTGGAATAATATCACTGCTATGCATTGGTCTTTCAATTTCATTCACTGTGTTGATGATTGAGAAAGTTGTTTTTAAGTTCAATGTAAAAACACAATAATCACTATATTGTAAGAAACTATATCACTATATCACTTATCATGTATCACTGTATCACTGTATATCACTGTATATCACTGTATCACTGTATCACTGTATATCACTGTATATCACTATATCACTATATCACTGTATCACTGTATATCACTGTATATCACTATATCACTGTATCACTGAAACTATATCACTATATCACTATATCACTGTATCACTATATTGTAACACAATAATCACACTATTGTAAGAAATGAAGTTGCAAAATAAATTGAGAGTAGGGATGTATTTAGAACCGGGAATAAGAGAAGTTTTCGTTGACTCAGAAGGACAAAAAAGAGCAACAGGCTTTGAAGGAGAATATCTTGGAATTAACTATTACAATTCAATAATACGAACAGGGTTTCGTCATTCATAATGGAAAAATTTAGCAGATTGCCTTATACCTTACATTTACATACGATCTTAACTAAGCATTTTCAATTTTCGTATTTTATTTTCCCCCCCTACGTTTATAACGTAAAAAGTGGAAGGTATTATAATCGTTCAGTCCGTCTGTCTGTCCGTCCGACACCCACTTTCATATCCCGAACTACAAATGCTACGTACAAATATGATACGTCAAAAAAAATTCAGTGCAATGAAATTAGAATACATTGAAAATTACACAAAAAAGTTCGAATACGTACAATCGAAAGTACTTCAATTATTTAAAAAACTTCAACATTTAATGCTCATTTGAAAAGCGTAGGAAGCCATTTTTATTAGAATTTAATCACCATTGCCATTCGTAACAATCGCTCGAGAAACTTTAATTCTTTTAGACACCAAATTAAAATAAATTTATTTTTGTGACATCGATCAGTTTGAAATGACATCAAATATATTTCACTACGAGATTCTTTGTACGTTGATATGAAATGTTTTCATTCTATTTAAAAGCGAGGAATATTACATATTTATTCTTGCAAATATATATTGATTTTTGAAAACGATAAGTAATAATTATTGAATTTTCGAAATAAAATAAATGAAACTAGCCAAATTTAGCATGTAACAATTTAATATAGAATCAATGCTTTGTTTGGCGACTTTTTATTTATTCAATATTTTCACTGTTGCCATTTCGTCAAACGTACGAGAAACTTTATTTAAAATAAAAATAAAACTCTTGAAAGAATATTTATTTATGAGATGTAATTTAGTTTGGATTGTTGTAATATCACAATAGAGTTCTTTTGATGGTTCTTTATATATGTATGGAGAAGGATGCATAGAGAATTCTAACTTAAAAAATAAGCGAAAGTTCGCTTTTATTTTTAAAGCATCAATTTTACTAATTATTTATTATTCTCTTTATCGAAAGAAAGTTAATGAATATGGGAAATTGTGGCAACTAAAAGATTTTTATTTCAAAAAGTTACATCATTATTTTTTGAATTTCAAACAATTTCAGCAAACGATAATGAATAATTATTAATTTACGAAAGGAGATGAATGAAAACAGTTAATTTTGGCGTTTAAAATTTTGAATTAGAAATAAATTATAAGCTGAAGGCCCTGTTTGACGATTTTTTTCAGAGGTCTTTAAATAGTGCGTTTTTTTGTTGAGCACAAATACTGTGTGGAAGCGGTTTAAGTGACGGATTCTGGAACAAACCTACTTGTATTTTTTTTATTTTGTCCCAAATTTTGTTAGTATTTCTAAAACTCATTGTAAAAGTAATTTGTTCAAGTAAATTTTCAATAAAATAACTGCACGTAGTGGATATTCTTAGTTTAAGAATTTCATATTTCTGTATTTTTTTAACATATTCTGTAGTTTAGAATCTGTGAAAATATTATTTTTGACTGCATATTCAATTTGAAAGATTTCCACATCAGCAAGTAGACATACAAATGCTTTATCTCTGTAGAATGCACCGGTGAGCATAAAAATGCATAGGAATCATTTTAGAATAGAGTTAGACAGCCGCTTGTATTCCAATGGGGCATGTTATCCAAAAGAAATCGGTTGGAAATGTGCCACCAAGGGTCACCAACCGGTCACTTGTTCTAAACTGAAATATTTTCAACATTCTCCATAAAAATTCTCGTTCATAAGGTGTAGTTACCCCATCTCCGTAGCTGTTTTTGTGTTTTACAACGTTGAGTAGATGTTCATGATTTCATTGAAACTTAATTAAATTAAACGCATATCATTAAATTTACTGTTTAATCGGTGAGAGTATTAAAAGGTACATACTTTTCTAACGCAACTATGCATTTGTTTTGAATATAACTTAAGCCTATACCTTGTTAAAGTAGGGGTAACTGGGGCTAGTTTTCCCGTGGGGTAAGTTTCCACCAGGCCATATATTAGAAATAAGCCGTTGAGGGGCGCCAACAGTCTGCTTGGTTTATGAAACAACACGGCCTAAGCCACTAACACGAATCTTTGTTCAGTTGGTGTTATAATATTTTCGTTAGAGCTGTTTTTGTGATTTTTTCAACGTTGTGCAATTTTTTATGCTTATATTCAAACCTAAATCAAGCTTACTTTTAATAAACTTACAGTACTATTATTAAGTATAATAAAAGGTGGTTCCACTCTGTACCTAAATATATACTTGTGTTTAAAAATAACAAAAACCTGTTATCGTCATGGTACTATTAAAATAAAAATATAGCGACGGGGCAGGTTTTCTAGAATTTCACGGGGCAGGAATTCCAACAATGCCTTGTATATAAACGTGCTCCAACCTCTAGAATATTCCAAAACTGTCACTATTTTAAATGTATGACCAATTAATTTAACCATACAATAAGTTCTGAATGTAAAAAGTTTTGTTTCAAATCAAATATTGTCTACATAGTAGTAAAAAGAAAGCTGACAGAAATTGTAACATTCTGAAGCGATATACGTTGCTCTAATAACTGTCAAGATTGGATTTAGAAGCTTAAGAGCATCCACAAACTTAAATCTTCCCAAAGATCGTGAATAGTTGCACTGCAAAATATTATTATGCCAAGTTGCACACAAAACTTCGGAGTAATTGGCTGGTTAAGATAAAGGAGAAAAAATCTAAACAAACTTCAGTGCAAATGATGTGATATTTGTTCTTTAGCAATAACATAGGCAACCCCTAGAAAAGAGCACTAAACTATAGTTACACAAAAGAAAAAATACACAATTCGCTTAATTTCAAAGTAATCCATATGATAAGGACTTTTACATAACAATTTGGTATATTAAACTGGCTTTTTTTAAAAACAATTCTACCAATATTTTTCGTAAAATCTTTTAAGGTATTTTACTTTTATTTGAGATACAATAAAATGTACATAAACAACAACAATATGTTAATCTTTTCAAGAATAGTTGAACATTTTGCCCTATCCATTTTTGGCAGTCTGGGAAAATGTACTCCGTATAGAGGGTTTAAGTTTGCAAACAAACCCTACCTTCCTCTGATTGGTTACCCCCAAAAACTACCAAGTTAACTTCCGGTTGAGACACGGAAGCTCGTTTTCGTCGCTAGCTTCAATGTTGATTTTCTCCTCATGCCATAGCGCGCTCATGCCGTAGCGCGATGTAGAAAAATTCAATTCCCCCCCCCCCCCCCCCCCCAAACATAATTGGAATCAATTGTATTTTTATAATATGTTATTTGACTCAAAAAGTTTACAATTTGAGAAAATCATTTTTATTTTTAATCTGTTTGCTGCATGTATGCATAGTAAGCCATAAATGTATAGTTAAGCTATTACTGAACTATGATGGTTAATAAAGGCCATCGCACTAGAGCTGCATATTAGTGTTTTATGTATTTATTTTTTCGCCAAATACGTTGCCAAACTCGCCAAATTATTAACTAAAACTCGCCAAATGGGCAATTTCTTTTATAAATAATTTCTAATCTGGTCGGTTGTTCGAAGGTCATTGTGTTAGAGCTGTATAATGGGTGTATTTGTAGCTATTACAGGGTGAGGCAAATAAAACCTGCCCCGGTCTAGAGATAGGAATAAGCTGAAATGCTTGGCGAGAAAAACTCTTGAAGCCGCCTGAAAGCTTTCAAGTGGAAATAAAAGATTACTCAAGCGTGCAATGGTTTCACTTTACAAACCTGTTTTTGCATTGATTGGATGGATTAGCATTACATTAGAGCTACTCGTGGACTATTGGCCAGTTCAGATCGTAGTGCGTCAGTGTGAGTTGCGACTGTGTGAGTGTACCTTTTGGCTCACCCACCTAGTGGTTCACAGTTTAGAATACCGACATACAAAATTTTAAAAGTTTATATTTATTAAAAAAAAACTTAAATCTTTTAACTGTACTGCAAAAATAAATATCTTAGTGTGAAAAAACTAAAGAGTTCGTTAATCATTGACTCTACAAATGTGGACAGTCGTTTGCTAAAGAATTTTAAGGTGTAAAAGTGCCAAAAAAGAGTACTAGGCAACGATCAGATACGAAATGGCGTCAGCCAGGATCTGCTGTCAACGACAACAAGTTCAAAAACATTCCGAAACGGGTCTGAACACCAGATTCTGGGTCTTGCAATCAATTTAGAGTGTTTTGCATTAACAAAAACAAAAAGGTCCGATTCTTTACGATAAATAACAACCGAAATAATCACTAGTGGGAACTTTTTGGATCAGCTCTACAAACCTTGTTTATATTTCATTTCAACTAGCTTTTCAAACCATAGCGTAGTTGCCGGCAAATAAGTCGCCAAGTGTTTGTTTGGGCTTAATATTGAAGCGATCAATGGCTTCATGTTAGCAAACCTGTTTTTGTATTGGTTTTTGACTTGGCAACATTTCTGTCGTATTCTTATCTCCACGTTGGGGCCGGTTTTATTTGCTTCACCCTGTATATTTTTTGCCAAATTATTTCCCAAACGCGCCAAATGAGCTAAAAGGTTTTATGTATTTATGAGGGAATTGTGATGACATTTATGAGTGCATTTTATAGCGTTTTTTTTCATTTGGAATTTTAAGGCAATGAAACGGGATTTTATACTTATAAACGAGTGGGAACAATAACATAAGTTTATGATCCTATAACAGGTTATATGGTACACATATTTGGAACGATTTGATAATTTTTAATCCATGCGAAGAACGGGTATAAATTTGCTAGCGTTATTATTGTATTTATTTTCATTCAATTATTATTGTATTTATTTTCATTCAATTATTGTACATATCTGCATTGATTTAGTACTGTATACATATGCATTGAATTCTTAATTTTTCAGCATTTGTATTGAATTATGGTAGAAATTTGTACTGCTTATATTGTATTTATATCTATAAAGTGTCCAAAAAAAAGTTACTTAATTTATTATAGAACTTCCTTGAATTGCGTTAAAATAAATGTTTGAGACCCTTTTAAGATTTAGCTGTTTTTTCCATTTTAATTCTTACTGATTATTTTTTACTTAAATATGTATTCTTTTTATTTGAGCTTCTTATCAAAGGTATTTTTGAAATTAATATTAATCATTACTATATCCAAGTTGGGTTATTAATGGAAAATTACTGGGTAATCTTCATATCTTATGTAAATAAAATGAAAGAAAAAAAAATAGTTAAATTGACTGTTAAATTATTTTTCCACCTCTACCCGTGCAACGTCGGGTATAAACAGCTAGTATATTATATTTCTATTTATAATTACCGAGATGTGGTGCCATTATAAACTGCTCTAAAGTCATCCCTGTAAAACTTCGGAATGCGAGCTTATCTTCGGCATATGAACAGTATCGTTTTTAAATCTAGTTCCATACTTTTAATTGTCGGCGTAGTAATCTTTATGTTTGTTAAAACTAATGACCTACCAATGCAAAAGTGGAAACCCAATGTATAATGAATATGTCGTTAGCTGTTTTAAAGGCAATAATAGGTCAGCAAGATACAAACAAACGCGGGTGTAGGTGTAGCGTAGGTTATCGCTCGAAGGTTGCGTTAGGTGCCGGCTCAGGTTCTGACCTCATCAGTTAACCGCTTCAAAACTACGAGGTGAACGTGTTGAAACTCTGTACTGCTAAGTAAAAATGTGGACAGCCGAAAAAGTCCCGGTCAAACGATAAAAGGGGGAAGGGGAGACCAAATATATCATACTAGCTTTATAAATCCGGCGTTGCACGGGTTGTAACTTTATTAAAGGTGATTTTTTTATGTAAACTTTGATTTATATGCCAATTGATCATTCTGATATCAGCATTAATTTTAAAAAATAAGTGGATGTCCGATTGTATCCCAGGAACTTTCAGTTGCTTGAGTCATAGTAGTTTCGTTTTCCTAGTAAACACCAATACAAAATCCAGTTCGACATGTGAAGCCACTGGTCGCTTTGTAGTAAGCCTAAACAAACGCTCTCTGCGAAATATTTGACGCTATTCTATAGTAAAGCTTGCATAGGCTACATTGACTTGGCTATTGATTTCTGACTCTAATAAAAACTATAATTGCAACGGAATTTTTTTTACCTGTAAAGAAAACTACCACCATCGTGTGTAAATTCTGATCTCCGGGTACAGCAATGATGCAATGGCCGGTCTGTTCATGGCAAGTTTTTGGCGACTGTGAAAATTTAACTGATCGAATTTTATTAGCTATAGAATTGTATGAAATATGAAGTGGAATGTACAAACACCTTATTTGCAATTAAATCTTCATTAATATCTTCATTTCCTACCATTTGTAAATTTTCAATTAAATTCGTAATGGAAATATAATTAGAATCGAGTTGAGGAAACCTGATGCAGCATAAAAAATCAAAAAAATTTAAATCTATAAACGAAATAAAATAATGATATCCAAATTCTTCAGATTAAACCCTCATGCCTTTAGTTGTTTGTACATAATTTTCTCTCGCGCCGAAATTCTTTCAAATTTGAAATGAAAAGTGTAAAGCCAAAGTTTATAGAATTCACAATGCTATTCCTATGGAGATCGAAACGTTAAGAATATTAAAAAAATTTAAATCAAATATGAAAAAACTAAGCCTCGGGTGCACACGTAGGTAGTAAAATGAATATATATTAAAAATTTTGAATTTTTTAGGGCAGTATAAGGGAAGTCTTTCATGGTCCACATACAAACAGACTCTTTATTTTATTATTATAGATTTGCATTTTTATTACCATATCACATTACCATGCAAGAGGGCTGGACCGACGGTTGGATCCGGCCCAACACAGCTTTTCAGCGTCCTGCCTGCAAACACAGACCCCAAATTCAAATTTCTCGTTTTATTTATATTTTCGTCCCCGAAAGTGGCGAACGATATAACTAAACGGAAAAAGAAAGTATTTACGGAAATATTAAAATAAATTTTAAATTATTTGTAATCTCCATTACCTACTTTGTTGAATTATATTAAAAGAAACTCCTTCACCGTGCCATCGTGCCAACACACAATTTATTTTATTAATGAAAACAAAAAAAAACTAGCTAGCTGCGTAGCCCACCTTGCAAAGAGCCGTCATTGTAAATCGAAATTTTCTTTTTTCTGAAGTTTTTCTTTCTTTCTCTGCAATTGCATCCAAAATGTATTGGGGCTCACGTAATGGCCGATTTCGTGATGCTCGTGGATCGACTATCTCAGGTACGCAGCAGTCCAAATAAAAAGTTTCCAATTTTTGGTGTGATTTTCCTCCAAAATTATTCTTCTCTTTCAATTCGAAAAGTTAAGATGTCATTTCGACACCGAGAAAACAAATCGCACCATTTTCTATTGGTCAATGCTAGCTGTCCTTGAATTTGAAAAAAAATATTGGTGTAACCTTGGCACATGCAAAGAGCCATTAGGACTTGCTTTAATACCAATGGCGTGTTTTTTACATGTTTCAACCAAACTGTTGGAATCTCTTGCGGAGTATGGGCATTTGACTTCGACCAGTCCATCTGTTCCAACTAAACCGTTTGGTGTTGAACAAAGAAAGGGGCTTATCTGGGCAGATGAACATCCCGCAGCGTTCCACTTTTACGTTATTTTTTATTGAATATTCTTTCAGTGCAATGTCTTCATTCGCTCTACCGTACTCCATAGACTTAGTATGATATATTATCCTTGTATAATATTCTTTTTTCCAAGTTGGAGCTGAGGGTAGTTGCTCTTCGTTGAACAACGTCCTTAAACATTGTTGAAGGTATTCTTTTGCATCTTTCTCGTCTCCATATATCAGACGTGGCTTGGGTTTGAGTTAAAAGTTCGTATTCATCCCTTGTGATTTCACTTGGAAAGATGAAAGGTGTGCAATTGTTTTCACCCGAATCGCTGCAGCATCCAAATCAGGAACATTCGGATCATCACCATAATGCTCATCGCCCCCACGACTGATATGATCAGCTAGCTTCCTTTTTTTTATTTTATTGTGTCAGGAAAGAGGGATTTTCTTTTAAGTTTCCGAAGTGCTTCAATATTCCGCTTGTGCAGCAATTTCCAATGGGGTGATTTAGGGCTTTCTCCAACCAATGCCTTATTCACTGAATACTGCCATTTCAGGGATGGTTCTTGAAAAGCTAAAGCAGCAGCATTGGATCTTCTTTCAATTGTTCCCCCTTTAGAAAAATTGATTCTTTTGCCACCAGTTGTTTTGCAGAATTGACTCATGTATATTTCTGCCGGATTGTTTGTCAAATTGTAAATCAGAGTGTTTACAAGAAGGACAAGAATTCTCTTGGTCCTCGTCTTGGATTGCAGAAAGCATTACCGCCTTCTTTTAATATGTTGATAACGTTGACTGATGGATAAATGATTTTACGGCGACAAAAATCTCCGCACAGTTTATGGTCTCTAAAAACATGTGCAGGAACGTTTTGTATTGCTAGTGACAGTTCGTCGATTTGTTCATTCGATGGATCTTGTAAATTAGACACTGATAGTTTTTTTATTACAAGCCTCACTCCCACCACTAATCTGTACATTCGTTCTGCCAACGAGCTTCCTACATTGTACACCTTTGAGCGGGAAAGCTTGACGTTTTTTGCAAACTTTTCAAGGCCTCTAAATAGCGTCGGACTGCGTGATTGGCACATTCAACTTTCAGTAACTATGCCACCATACGACACCATGTTCTTGTATATTGCTCATTGGGTTCGTGTCCCCATCTCCAACAATTCTGGTGCAACGAATGTGGTGTTCGCTCTCCAAGTGTTTCATGCCATTAACTAACATATATTAAAAGTACATTTAGTAGTATAGTATATAGTATTTTAATATTATGGCTGCTTCCATTGCTGTCGATGGCCCAGACCAGTTTTTTGTGCATGTGTGTGGTAGTAGAGGGCTTCCCTTTTTGTTCACTTGGCATACCAAACACACTTTGTTTTGTGAATTTATATATAAGATCTTTTTGCGTCAAGGTTTCCTATAAACGACGGCCACCACTCGGAACGCATTATATCCATTACCATAAGAAAACGTTTACACCAACCACCGTCTACTATAACGCATATATTGGAGTAGCCATCATGATCAATATCGCGCTTTCTTTGGCTAATTTTTTCTCTTGCTCAATTGCCCTGATAAGCGAGTCTTCCTTGCACGATTTACTACTTCTCCAGCTGATTTTTCACAAGAAGCAAAAGTGTTTTGGGCCATATATGGACATGTTCCATGATGCTAAACTTTGCTCTTCATGTGAATACCCACTTCCGGTAGCAAGAGCTCCCAAAACGGCAAGTGGTTGAGCGAGCGTTTTTCTTTATCAGTCGTCACTTTTGCGGTACATTTGCAACGGGATTTGTTACAAATAAAATAATAATCAAATATAATCCTCTTTGTACTACACTCTGAAGTACCCATCTTGCCTTCAAATGTGCAGTTAAAAGAATGTTCTTCCAGTTTTTCTAGCCTGGAAAATTACGTGAGCTTACATCGCAACTGACCCTATTTGAGGATATGGCTTTTTCCTTATACTTTCAAACATGTTCAATAATTAGTGGAGGAAGATCGTCGTCACTTGAAGGGTCAAGATCGTAATCGTTGTAGTGGGAGAACTACAGGGCTTCGGTTTATCTTCCATCAGCGATCCATTGAGTTCGGAAGTTGATGGCTCTAATGTCCATTTCACCGTCATTCAAAACTTGGGATTAATACGTCTCCAGAAATCCTGAAAATAGAAATAATTTGTGTTGTTTAGAAAGTGATCTCTCTCTATAAATTGAAACAGGGAAAGCCACCACCAAAAACACAATAACAACTTAAAAAGAAAAACTTAAAAATCAGAGGTCTATTTCAAAGTTAAAAAAAATCGGCATTCTATTTGGTCTGAATCTCATACTTTGACGGTAAACTAGATCCCACTAAAACGATGCGTAGTTCTTGTGCAACGAAATCTCTAGGGGTGCAGAAAATGTTTTACTTCAACATTTCCCCCAATCCGTCTGAAAATTTCCCAAAATTTTACTATATGTTATAGCATAAATTCTGTTTTACCTTAGGTATAGAAATTTTACGATATACAGGGATGTTAGTGCTTGTGACAAAAAAGCTGAAATCCAAACCAAATGCTTGGTTTGAAAAAACCCAAAAAAGCTGAACTAAGGTTACCAATAAAAATTTAAATTTTAACAATTTAAATCCCGCCCAAGATAAATTTTAAATAATTAAAATACTATACAAATAAATGTACTTTTAATATCTTTTTTAAAACTTTAAAATAAGACATTTTTTCTTTTTATGTTGTTTGGGGAGGGGGTCACATTCTCAGATTATCTATGAACATTTTTACGATCATTCATTTGGTTATTTAAATTTCAAGGTTTTGGGCTGTTTGGAGTTTATAAGGCTAAAACACCTTTGGAATATTGACGGCAGAACGTAAGTTAGAAAGAGGGTACGGACGGGATACACTCAGACAGACGGACAAAAAGTAAAAAGGTTAGGTCTTTGATGTTATAGGTACCTTTAAAAGAAAATTTTTTTTTTAATCTGACGGTAAGAAACGGAAAAGAAAGGGATTACGGCGCAAAATGGACAAAAAAGTAAACAAGATAGGTATCTGATGTCATCATTTCAAAAACAAAAAAACAAATAGAAATTGTGTTTAGAAAGTAGGTAGGTTGGTCCCTGTTTTTTCGGTTTGTGAGTTGACAGAGACCCGCTTATAAACCTTCGTAAGTAGGGGCAGACCACAGAGTTTTACTGACACAAAAAAAGAAAAACACCCGGGGCGAATGCGGGAATCGAGCCCGCACCCGGTAAAGTACGCCCGGGCTGTTAGTGTAATTGACACGATTCAAACCCATAGGAACCCGGGCCTCAAGGTGGGTGTCTAGAATGGAAGTTGAAAGGGTGGTTTTTTGACAAACAGGGCAAACGGAAATCTCCACGATTTTCAACCCCCCTACTGACCTCTTTGTTTTTAAAATTTTTTAGAATTAAAAAAAAGCTATAAGTAGGTAAAAAAAACAATTTCTTATATAAAGTTTGTTTTTGTTTGAATTAACGTCCACTAGAGGGTACACAAGGGCTATTGGGGGCGGACCTCGTAAATTTGAACCGCGGTCAAGGAAGAGGGGCGCCCCAGCCTTTTATGTTAAAGAATGATGAAAATAAATTGAATATAAAATACGTTTAAAAAATTTTATGGTCAAGAACAAAAAAAACTTTAGAGTTTATAAAGGGGGGAAATATTACAAATCATAAAAAAATTTTGTCAAAACAACGGGCACTAACCCCTTTTACAAATAACAATTACTGAAAACTTAATAGCCCTCGTGAGATCTAGTGCGACGATAATTAAACTAAACTAAACTAAATGAAATACAAAAAAAATTATTACTTACGTAAGCTCCAATATTTTATGAATATTCAATTTTCAGGTTGCACATCAAAATCTCTGTGTTATAGTATCAAAAACCCGAATAAAACTAAAGTAATCAAGAGTAGATAGAAAAGGGGAGTTCGGGGCCACTGCGGAGCAGCGGAGAGCTCCGCCACATTCCCCCCCCCCCCACCCTGCTCCCCGCAATTCCGTTTCAAGACTACGAGGGTTTTTTTTTAGAGTTGAGTTGTGTGCTACTGGAAAAAAGTTTATTTTTTGAAAATGGAAAAGGGCGATTTAGTTTTTAAGGGAATGGCAACAAATTGTTTTTATTTATGCATAGTTA
>JAFNEN010002606.1:0-12941 GCA_019343175.1 Oedothorax gibbosus
TTTTCCCCCCAAAAAAAAAAACCGCCCGAGTCCCTTTTTAAAAAGGTATGGTAAAAAGTGGGTTTTTGGGTTTTTTTAAAAAAAAAAATTTTAAAAAAATTTTTCACACTAAAAAAAAAAAGTATTTCGACAAAAAAATTTTAAATTTTTCATGAGCACTTGACCCTTTCCCAAAAAAATTTTTTAATCAAAAAGGGGGTTTTTTTTTTAAAAAATTTAAAAAACAGAAATTCCCCTTTTCGAAGAATTTTATATTTTTTCAATTTTTTAAAACCCCCCTCTTTAAACACAATAATATTTCTAAAATTTTTTGTTTTTATTTTGGCTTTTTTGGGGACATTTTATGAAAAATGCTTCGCCCAAACCCTTTTTTTGGGGTTTATATTTGGAGCCTGAATTTTTTGAAATATAAAAATCCCCCTTTTTGAAAAAAAAACAATAAAAAATTTTTTTAAAAAAATGCCGTTTAAAAAGGGGTTAATTTTATATTTTAAAAAATTGATCAAATCCTCAAATTTTTTAAAAAAAACCCCGTTTAAAAATGAAGTATTTTATTTTGTTTTTTAAAAAAACCGGGGGTTTATAGTAAGGGTTTATAAAAAAATAGAAAAAATTTTAACCAATTTTTTAAAAACCCAAAAAAAAAAATCAAAATAGGAAAAATTTTTTTTAACCCCAATTTTTTTGGTTCTTTAATCTTATTAAAACAAAAATGGAAAAAAAAATTTTTGGGGGACTAAAATTATAAAACCGAAATATTTTTAATTTTAAACTACATGCTAAAAACCCAAAATTGGGGAAAAAAGCATGGTTTAAACCCTTTCACCCCCACTGTTTTTCCCTTTGGGAATTTTTAGTTTGCGATTTTTTTTTTTTACTAATTTTAGCTCGAAATTTTTTAAATCGTTAGAGGAAGAACAAATTTTTTAAAAAAATTAAAAAAAATTTTTAAAATTTTTGTTAAAAAAAAAAATGAAAAAAATTTTGGGAAAAATAAATTCACCCCCAAAAAAAAATTTAAAAGACAAAATTGAACGAAAATTTTTTCCCCCCCTTGCATTTTTTGATTTTTAAAAATTTTTATTTTTAATTTTTTTTTAAAAAAAAAAATTTTTTAAAAAAAATTTGGGTTTTTAAATTTTTTAAAAAAATTTTTGTTTCCCCCAAATTCCCCCCCCCCCCCAATTTTAAGTTAAAAAAAATAAGTTTTTCCCCCCCTTTTTTTTTCCTTTTTTATTTGGATATGAAATAAAAATTTTTTTTCCCCCAAAATTTTTTTTTTTAAAAAAAAAAATTTTTAAAAAAAATTTTTAACAAAAAAAATTAAAAAAACACGCTAAGTGTTTCCCCCAATTTTTTGGGGGTTTTATAAGTTTTTGGGAAAAAATTTTTTTTAATTTAAGCTTTTTAGACAAAAAATTTTTTTTCAAAATTTTTAAAATTTTAAAAAAAAAGGAAAAACTGAAAGGATAAACTTATTTTAAAAACTTTTCCCCATAAAAAACCTTTTGTAAAAAAAAAAACGTTTGGGAAAAATGAAATTTGGGGAAACTGCATTGTTTTTTAAAATTTTTTTTCTTTTAGCCAAAATTAAAATTTAAAAATATTCAATAAAAGAAAATTTTAATCAGTTTTTTTTGGAATTTTTAATAATCTAATTTGAAATTCGTCGATGTTATAAAGGAAAGCTCCTTTAAATTTTTTATTTTTTTTATTTTTGACAGAAAAAGGGCGCTTCCAAAAAATTTTTTTTAAAATTTTAAAAAAAATTAAAAAAATTAAAATTTTTAAAATGTTTTTTTTTTTTTGGGGTTTTTTCCCAAATTTTTTAATGGCAACATCTGCCCCCGTCTTGTTTTTTTTTTTTTGGGGCGGGGAATTATTTTTTGTTTTTTTTACTTTAAAAAAAAAAATTTTTCTAAAATTTTTCCCTTTTTTAAAAATTTTTCCCCAATTTTCCCAAAATTTTGTTGTGCTTTTTCTTTTTTCCCCAAATCTTTTTTTTCCTTTTTTCGTAAAAAAAATTTTTTAAATTGTTTGGGGGTTTTGCAAAATTTTATTTGCGGGGTTCGAAAAAAAAAATTTTTAAAAAATTTTACTAAAAAGGTCAAACTTTTTTTATCCTTTTGGGGGAGACTTTTGGCATTTTAAAAAATTTTCCCCCAAAACCCACTTAAAATGGTTTTTTGGAAAATAAAAATCATTTTTCAAACTGCAAAAAATTTGGGAAAAAGGGTTAAAGAATTTTAAATTTTAATTTTGGCGAAAAAAAATTTTTAAAAAGGGAAAAAAAGAAAATTTTTTGGCATCTAAAAATTTTTTTTAAAAACAAAATTTTGTGCTTGGGGTTTTTTTCTAAAGTAGCGTTTGGGGGTTTTGGGGGTTATTTTTTAAAAAATATTTTTTTTTAAAATAAAATTTCAGTGAGTTTAAAAGGCCCCTATATGAAAATGGGGTATTTTTATTTTTTTTAAAAATTTTTTTGTTCAAAAACCCCAAAAATAAAAGGGAAACCCCAATTTGGGGGAACGATTTTCCACAAAATCTACCCCACTTCTCCCACTCGGTGTAAATCCCAAAAAATAATATTTGGATTTTAAAACCCCAAAATTTACTTTCTAAGTAAAATCCTAAATTTCCCAAAAAGCCTCCATATGCTTCAAATTTTTTACAAATTTAAAAATCTCCAATCAAAACCCAATCTAGGATTCCAAAAACCCCCATCTGTGCAAAAACCAAAAATTCCGAAATTTAAAATTAAAAAATTTTCCAAACGGACATCCTTTTTAAAAAAACCACCAAAAAAATTTTTCATTTGTTAAAAATTTTTAAAAAAGAAAAACTCGCAATCCTTTGCCTTTCCCCCTTTTTAAAACCATACAAAAAGTTTTTTTAAAAGGGGATAAAAAAAAAATTTAAAATTTGGTACTACTATGGGTTTAAATTTGGAGAAACCCCCCTTTTACGGTTTTTTGAAGTTTTTTATAGCTTCTTTTTTTTTTTTTAAACCCTTAATTTGATGTGGGTTAAAAAAGAATACTTATCGTTTTAGTTTTGGAAAGTTTATATTAAGGGGGATTCACCCATGAAAAAATTCTTTATTTTTGGGGTCACAATTTCCGCAAAGTTTTTGTTTTGCCATTTCCCCCCTTTTTCCCCGGGTTAGAAATAATAAACATTGAAAAAAAACAAATTTGTAACAAAAATTTTTCCCCTATTTTTTAAATTTAAAATTTTTTGAATTTTTTAAAATGAAAAAATATACTGCAGAGGGCGACACTTTTTTAAAAACTTTTAAATTTAAAAAATTAAATATCCGGATTTTTTTTTTATTTTAAATTTTTTTTAAAAATGGTGTTATGATTTTCCCCCCAACCTGGAAAAAATAGAATAAAAGAAAAATTTTTTTAAAAAAGTTTTTTTTTCCCCCATAGTAATGCATTTTTCTTTGAACTGACGTCCCTTTTTTAAACCCCCTTTTCACACTGGCCCTCCCGAACCAAATAGGGGGCCCAAAAATTTCCCCCCCCTAAAGACTTTTAAAAAAAAAAATTTCAAAATCACCCCCTTTTTGGGGTTTAAAGTGGGCGCTAATTTTTAAATTTTTCCCCAGCGTCGTATTTAAATTACACTTTTGCCCCGATGATCCTTCATCAAAAATTTTGATTGGGCCCCCCTTTTATATGCTTTTGTGTCTGGGGTTTTTTTTACCCTTTATTTTTTTTTTTTTTTATTTGGGCCCTTCTTTTTTTCAATTTTTTTAAAATTTTTTCCAAAAAATTTCGTTACTTTTTTTTTAAAAATCTTTTTTTTCGCAATTTTTTTATTTTTTTGGGGTTTTTTTATTGTTTGTTTGGGCCCTACTAAAAGTATAAAAAAAAGGGTTTTTTTTTCCCTTTCCCCGGGCTCAAAAATCTTTAAACGGAATTTTTTTTGGCGAAAAAACCCCCATTTTCACATTTAAAAAGGACCTTTTATACACAGTTTTTAAACAAATTTGGGAGCTCCCCTTAAAAATTTTTGGGTTTTAAATTTAAACCCCTTTCCCGGGGGGAAAAAAATTTTTCCTTTTAAAAAAAATTTTTTTTTTAAAATTTTGGGAAACCCAAAATTTTTTGGGGGGGTTTTTTAACTATATTTTAAAAAAAAAACTCCCCCTATTTATAAAATTTTTTTCCCCCATCCATATACAAACCTAAAAACCCCCCCAAAAAAACATTTTTTAAAAATAGCCCCTTTTTATCAAAAATTATCCCAAAAAACCCCCAAAAACCAAAAAGGGGAAAAAATTTAAAAAAACCCCCCCGAAAAACCCCCCATGCAAACCCGACCCCCATAAAAACTAAAATTTCCGGGTTTTTTTTCTCAAAAATTTTTGTATTAAATTTTAAGAGGGGAATTTTCCCCCTTCCCTATTTTTTGGTGAAAAAAAATAAAAAATGCTAACCGGGAAATTAATTAGGGACAAAAAACCGCCAATTTTTAAAACCCCAAACCCTTTTTTAAAATTAAAAAGGGGTCTCAATTTTGGGGGTTTTGGTATAGCGAGGGAAATTTTGACAGGTATGGTGTTTGGGGGGTTTGGGGGAAATTTTAAAATGTTGGGGTTTTTAACGAAAGATGATTCGGGGGAAAAACTTTATAGTTAGGGGAAATTTTTGAATATAGAGCTAAAAGGAGGGCTATTGGTGACTGCCTTTTCGTTTTTAAAAAATCAAAGTAAAGTGACGGGGAGGGGACGATATTGTGCATTTACCCTCTCCTGGAGTATTAATCGTAGAATATTTTGGCGCACATCCCGTATTTTTGGTTAGTATTTAAACAATCCCCCTGAACTGAAAAATGGGTTGCAGGGGCCAAAGCAAGTCCCTTTAAACCGACTGAGTTCCTAAACCCCCCTCGTACTTTTGACAGATTTAACATCCCCCTACCCCCACATTTACACTCTGAAAACAAACGAGGGGTTTTTAACTCAGTCCGAGAAAAATTTTCCACCCTTTTTCCGTCCCAAAAAATGCATTTCTCCAAAAGGATTGAATTTCACCCCTTTTTCGGATTTTTTTAAAAAGAAATAAAAGAAAAAAAATTTTCGTCCTAAAAATTTTTAAAACGAGGGGTTTTTAAAACTCAGTCTGAGTTTTTTTCCCAAACCCCCTTTCCCGGTGCCGAAAATGCACTTCTCCTATGGGATAAAATTTCACTCTTTTTTTTTTAAGGGTAGGGGGAATTTTTTTTTCGTTTAAAATTTTTTAACAAAGAAAAGTGTCGAAGACCGTTGTAGATTCGGGGATCAAAAAGGCCCAAAGAAACTAAAATATAACTAGACTATTGGGTTTTTAAATTTAACACTTTGAGTCTTAGAGTACACGATCTTTTTAATTTTTAACAAAGGTATTCAACGGGTATTGGGTCGACGGCAAGGTGGGAACAATATTGGGCTGGACTTACAAGGGATGGACGGAAAAAGTATAAAAGATAAAAGGGTTTGGAAAATAGAGCCCTTTAACCCCAAAGATTTTCTCAAGTTTGGGCAGATAAAACCCGTTTTTTTAAAGGGGGTGGGGGGGGAATTCTTTCGAATTAAAAAAAAAAAAAAGGGTGGGCCCAAAAAAAAAGAAAATTTTATTTTTTTTAATTTTATTATGAAAAACTACAAAATTTTTTCCAAAAAATAAATGAAACATTTTTTTGATAGTTTTAATAAACTCCTTACATTTAAATTTAAATTTAGTTTAAATTTTATTACCCCCAAGTTTTACTTTAAACCAGATTTCATTTAAAAATTTAACAAATACTTCAAAATATTTTTTCTGAAACCCGATATAATTAACCAAAAAAATATTTACTTTGCACTATCGTGCTATTTTCCCTTTTAAACATTACATTAAAAATTTTTTTTCCTTTATGATTTTTTTTTCTCCTTTAAAGAAATCTTATACCCACTTAGAAAACTTTAAACTCTAAAATTTTCTTTGGGAAACATTTCCATTTAAAAATTTTTTCCCGGTGTTAGCAGAAATGACATTCGCTTAAACAAAATTGAAATTTCGTTACTATTTTTTGGGTTCCCAAGCGAATGAGTCGTCGCCAAATTTTTTTAAACTTGTTTTTTAAAAACCAACTCTTACGATATTAATTTGGGGTATTTTTTTTTTTTTTTCGGGGGGCGATAAATTTCGCCTAAAATGTAAAACCCACCATAAAAAGGGAAAATATTTCTAGGGGGAACTTTTAAAACTGTTTTTTTTATAATATCGTGCAAAAAAAAAACTTTTTCAAATAATAATGGGGCCAAAAGGGGTGTTTTTTAACAAAAATGGGTTTTAAAAGTTTACTTTTCCGCACTAGGCGACAAAGTAAATAAGACCATTGATTAGGGGTAAAAATTCTTTATTTGAGAGTGATTCTTTTTTGGCGTCTTTTTTCCCAATGCCAATATAAGAAAAATTTTTTTGCACGTGTTTTTTAAAATAATCATTAATATAAATAATCACCTTAAAATCTTTTTGAAACGTGAAAAATAAAAAAAATAAAAGCCAAAAATAAATGCCAATTTAATAAATATTTTTTTTGCACGTTATTATAAAAAATATTTGGGAAAAACACGTTGAAAATACCCTTTTTTAAACTCGTAAATTTTATTCAACTTTTTAAAAAAAAGCTTTAAATTTTTCACACTATTGCATAAAAAACTTTGCTGTGTTTTTTTTGCCGGAAAATTCTGTCAGCCACCAAAGATCCCATATGGCGAGTTTTGGGGGCCCCCTCTAAAATAAAAAAGTACTATTTAATGTAATAAAAAATTTGTTTTCGTTTAAAATCAATATAAAAAGTACAAACCCTTTAAAAATTTAAAAAATAGCCCAATTCTTAATTTTAAATAAATGGGTTTTGGCCAGTAAACATAAATTTTTTGTGACAATTTCAGGGGGGCAAAGACTTCATTATTTATTCCCAAAAATTGGGTTTAAACCCTTAAAAATGCAGACTCAAAACTATTAAATTTTTCTTTTAAAATAAAACTAAAATAAACTAAATATGCATGATTTTAAAAAGTTCTTTTTCACTGTATTTTTTTAAGTAGAAATGACATATAATCTTAGTTTTCATTATAAAAGATTTTGGCGATGGTTTGTATATTGGGCGATAACCCCTTTAGCCCCGGGAAAACTTCATTTATATCCCCCAAAAATTTTTATAAATTTTTTAAAATGTAAACTCAAAATTCCCCTACGATATTATTTTAAGGGAATCAAAAATAAATAGATTATATTCAGTACCCAAAAGTTTTTAAACTATATTTATAGGTAGAAAATGATGAAACAATTTTCCGCAATGCTTTTTGGGGCCCGGTTCACCACCACCCCAACCTAAAATATGAAATAAACAACTAGGGGGCCCCGCTATTTACACCCAAACTTTCCCACCCTATTCCGTTTAAAAACGTTAATAGACTTATAAGACGAGGAAACCTCCCCCTCCACCTTGGGATCCTTTTGGAGATGGGGGTTTCCCGAGGGCCGCTACATTTGTAAAAGGGTTTTTGGCAAATAAATGGGCCCCCCTTGGCAAAAATTTTTTGGCTGCCGGATTTCATTATGCATCCCCAAATCGTTTTCAATTTTTAAAATGTGAACTCAAAATTTTTTGGGCCTAATACATTAACATTCAATTAGACAAATATTTGTTTATAAATGAAAAAACCCTTTTAAAAAAAATATTTATGTATTTTTAAATGATATTAAAAATTTTTTGCGTGAAAAAAAATTTTTGGCGTTTGAAACCCCGTTACCCTGAAGCCCCCCATTATGAAAAACCCCAAAAGCCTCACTTAGAATAATACGCATGGAAAAAAGAAAAATAATAATTTTTAACCCGTCACATTTGACTTTTTTTAATGCGCCCCCCCCGTTTTTTTTAAAAGGGTTTTTTTTTTAGATATTTTTTTTGTATTTAAAAATAAAATTTCTTGCTGTATTTATTTGTCGTTGGAAAAAAAATTTTAGTATTTGAAGAAAATGAGATTTAAATTTCCCCCTTTGAGTTTTTTTTTTTGGTTACATTAAATATTTGGGTCAAGGTTACCTTAAAAAAAAAAAATTACTTATGAAATTTTGACAAATAGTGCCATGGATAGGTTTGTAAACTTGTTTTGAATAAATTTTAAATATTATTTCTTTACATATTTTTTTAAAAATTTTGGCAGTTTAAACCCCTTCTCGAAGAAAGTAAATTAAAAAATTTTTATCTGGGACAAAACCCGCTTTTTTGAAGGATAAAACTTTTCTTTGCTTACTAAAACTAAATTTTTTTAATAATTAATATTTTGTGTATCTAAAAACCCTGCAAAAAAATTTTTTTGGTAAAAAAAAGATTTTAAAAAATTTTTTTTAAATTTTGCCGCTAGTTTTTAAGTAATATTGTTTGTTCAGAAAAGTTTAAAAAAAATAACGGGTTCTAAAAACCCTAATCTATTTTAAACCCAATCACAAACATGAGTTTACTAGGGTTTTTGTGCGGCTGCGAACTGTTTTGGGGGAATAAACCTTTTTTAAATGATTTTTAAAAAGGTAAAAAACATTTTTGCGCATTCAAACCCCAAACGTCAAGGGGAATTTTTTACTGAAAGTAAACCCGTTTTTGTTTAGGGAAAAGGGGGAGGGGTATGGAGAGGGGCCCCCGTACCCCGCCAGTAGCGCACAAAAAAAAGCCAAAGCCGCCCTTGGGATCTTGGGATGCATAAAGAGTTTTTGGTTTTTCAAAGTGGTAATGCAGCCCAATGAGGTGAAAAACATGGAGTGTTAAAGATCGTCTTTGGGTTTTAAAAAATTGGCGGTCCAATTTAAAATTTGGTTTTTGGGGGAGCCAAGACCTATTTTCAACCAAATTTAATTAATGGGAAACTAATTAAATTTTCCATTTAAATTAATTAAAATATAATAATTTTCCTTAAAAATTTAAATTTCAAACCATTTTTTACTTTTATTTCATGGGTGTGTGGGGTTTTTCTCAAAAAACAACTGTAAAAAAAAATGGGTTTTTTTTAATTTCAAAGTATGCCTTATAATATTAACGAAATGAAGCTTCAAATATATTTTAATTTTCAAGGGCTGTTAATTCCCAACATGCCAAAAACCCCAAAAATTTTAAAAATAGTTTTTTTAAAAAATTTAAATTTTGAAAAAAAAATAAGCTCTAAAATTTCCCAAAAAAACTTTAAAAATGTGTTATAAAAAAAACCCTTTTGTTTTTAAAAAAAACCATCTAAAATTTACTTGCTCTACCTTCTTGGGTTTTACCTAAACAAAAAAAAAAAAAGTAAAATAGGAACCCGAGTCCCCATTGAAAAAATGGTTTTTTTTTGAAACAGAAATTAACATTTGCAGACTTCCCGTTTATATTAAATAAAAAACGTAAAGTAGAACATTTAAACAAAAACCCCATTCTTCAAAAGCTCTGAACAAAGTACAAATGGTTTTTAAGGATTCCCAAATTTTCCCTTTTGGGCAGCTTTTTCCCCTTCTTTTCTTAAAAATTTTTTTCTTTTTGGGAAACCCAAAATTTTGGTTTAAAAAGAAAACTTTTTGAAAAAAAAAAAAAAAAACTCTATTTAGCTGTTCATAATTTTTAAAAAACAAAAAGAATTTTCTATATGTAAACAGGGGGCCAAGTCCATTGGCGAATCTTCTACCCATGCCCCCTTATTTTAAATTTTAGTGAAAGTAGTACCTTTTTTTTTCATTTAGCGATTAAAATGTAATTAAAATACGTAACTCAAAATGAAAAATGCCTAAAATTAAAGAAATTTAAATAAACAAACCCCTGCAATAAACCATAATCAAGTTCCGGTCCCATCTAGTAGCAAAATAGGATTTAGAAAAAATATATAATTAAAAAATATTGCAATGTGGTCATATAGGCCCAAATTCACATTGGTCAACTCTTTTTCCGCAATGATTGCCGAACAATGTTTCATTTAAAATCCAAGTTGCCATCCCCAAAAAAAATTGGGGAAATTTCTTGAAATTTTTGCCCGCTATATTTTTTGTTTTTGATGGTCAAAAGTTTTTTCCCTGAGCCCCAAACCCAAATTTTCTGTAATCTTTGGGGAAACCCTTTTCCTAAAAACCCTGATTGTGCGGTTTTTTTTTTGCTTGTCTCTCAAAAAAGCAATGAAAAAAAATTTTTTATATTATCAGCCAAAAAAATTTTATCAGTTTTAAAAAATATGTTTATAGGGATGTCTTTTCCTTTTAAACAACAAACACAAAAAAAAAGTATTTATTATGACAGGGCTTCTAAATGCTTTCACATGTACAAAAGCTAAGTTTAATTTTTTAAAAAAGTTTTTTTCCCGTAGTATGAAATACCAAACAATTTTTTTCGAAGATTTTTTGAAAATCCAAAGGGCTTACACAGGGGCATTTTGAAAAAAGATTTTACCCAAAACCAAAACCAAAAATATGTATTAAGAAAATATAAAAAAAAATAACTAAAACCCAAAAAATACAACCTAAAACCCAAAAGTTAAATTTAAATCCAAGAGGTCAAGGCCCCCAAATTTTTTTTTTGATTTGATTTTAAAATGGAATTACCCAAAAATTAAAACCCCAATGCCCCTTGAATGTAAAAACTAACATCAGCCCAATTCGCAACTACATAAACTACCAAAAAAACGTAGCTTAATTTTTAAAAAAAAAAGTATCAGTTTTAAAAAACATATTTAAAGATTTTTTTAAACAAAAATCACAAAAACCCGAAAGATTTTTTAGAAAGACTTATAAATGCTTGCAGTGATGCAAAGCTAATTAATTTTTAAAAAAAGGGGGTTTTTTTCCCGGAGTTGAAATACCCGCAAATTTTTTTTTTTTTTTTTTTTTTTTTTTTGGTTTTTTTTTTTTTTCCCCCTTTTTTTCTTAAAAAAATTTAAATTTTAAATCCCCCAAAACCCAAAATTAATTTAAAACCCTTAAAAACCAAAGTTATTAAATTAAATAAGGAAATATTTTTTTAAAATTTGATTTTAAGGGAAACCCAAAAAACCCCAAAACCAAAGTTAGAAAACAAGAAACCCCCGGCCCCCAAAAAATTTTTTTTAAAAGATTTTTAAAATTAATTCCCCAAAAAAACCAAATTACCCCGAAGATAAAAACCATCCCAAAAATCTCACAAAAATAGCTTAATTTTTTAAAAAAAAAGTATCAGTTTTAAAAAAACATATTATAATAGACTTTCCCTTTTAAAAAAACAATCCCAAAAAAAAGGATTTACTATGACAGACTTAAAAAAACTTTGGGGGCTTTATGCAAAAGCTAAAATTTAAATTTTTAAAAAAAGTGTATTTACCTGTGAAACGTTTAATTTTCCAGCCCCAATATTCCCTTTGAAGATTTTTGTAAAATCCAAAGGGGTACACAGGGCAATTTTTGGGAAAAATATTTTACCTATAAAACCAAAAAAAATTTCAAAACCTTAAAAACCCCAAAAGGTTTTTGAAACCACCCAATGCCCCAATTTAAAAACCCCAATGCCCAATTAAGAAGAAACTGCAATCCTAATTTGGGCATGCATATTATAAAAAGGAAGGACATGTCCCCATCTTTTTAAACAAAATATTTATGCAAAAAAATTTGTTTTTAAAAGTTTAAAAAAATTGAAAATGAAAAATTCATCTTTCTTTTTCCCCCAAACAAATAGTACCCAGACTGAAAAACCTGCACAGAGAAAAAGACAGTTTTTTTTTATAAGAGAAAGTATCCCACAATGCCTGGGTTTTTTTTATGCCAGAACTTTGGAAAATTTTGACGGCCAATACTTAATTCGTTAATTTACGGGCCTCTCCCTCCCCTCTCTCCTCCCTGGTTTTGTTAAGAGTATAAAAAAAAACGAAAAAAAAAAAAAAAGAGGTCCCTTTTATATGCGCAGTAGCGGGACAAATGAAACAGGGTTTTAAAACGGGGCCTCTTGGGGGAAACCCCGGTGGGGAGAATTTTATGCCCCAGTAGCCCCGAAAAAACCCGAAAACCCCCGCCTTTTAAATCCCTTTTAACTGGAGGACCCCCTCTACAAACCCCCTTTTCCCACCTCTATGCTAAGCAATGGGCGAAAAAAAAATTGAATTTTTTTTTCAGTTACATTTATATTCAAAGGGAAAAATTTTAATCGTACGGACCCGACGCATAAAGGAATAAAATTCATTGGCTACAATCCAAAAGGGAAAAAAAAAACTGTTTGTGCATGCTTTTAAATTTTCCCCAAAAAAAACCCTATTTGACCCTCAGACATTTATTAAGAAAAAGTTTTACCAAAAATTTGAAAACCCCAAAAGGGTAGTTTTTTTTTTTTCGAGCTGTTGAGTATTTTTCCCCACAGATACCCCAAACTTAAAGTTCAAAAACCACCTAGGGGGGGTAAGTTTGAAAAAAAAGTCTAAGGGGATGGGGGCTAGGTGCACTTTAGGGAAGCCAAACTTTGGGGCGCCCTGTCCAGTGAGTGGGGAATTGTAAATGTGGTGTTTCTTCAGCAGTCTGCGGGGGGCGCTTTAGTGTGTTTATTTTCGTTTGTAAACATGAAAAAATTTTTCGAAAGGATATTCGCGTCTTTATTGTGACAAAAGGCCAGGGGTGTGGAGAAAAAAAAGGGGAAGGCAGTTTTAACGAGCATGACAGGAAAAAATTCCCCCAAAAAAAATGGCCAAAAAAAAGGAAAAATGGAAGAAGGTATGGGGAAGGAGTATTGGGGGTATGGTTGGATTCGAAAAAACCGCCCAGCTTCTGCCTTTTTAAAGATGGCCCGGGGACTTCGAACCTCTTTTTCAATAATTGGGCCCCAAAATTTTCATTCAATAAAAAGTCATTTTAAAATTTTTCTCATGTCTTTTTATTTTTTTTTTCATTTTTTTCAAACATTACCCGTGGGCCACCCATATTTTTGAATTTACA
>JAFNEN010002607.1:0-16345 GCA_019343175.1 Oedothorax gibbosus
CCGACCAAAAAAATGCATAAATTCACTTAAAATTTTTCCCTTTTTGCTACGATCAAATTTTTTTTTCCCCACAAAAGGATGATGGAAAACCTTTTTCCTTTTCCACGATTCAATTTTTTTTCTCGAAAAAAATTTTTTAACAAAATTTTTTAAAATTCTGTTTATATTTAATATTCCTTAAAAAATTTATTCATTTTAAAAAAAAAAAAAAAAAAACCCTTTAAAAATTTTTGAAAAAAATTCAAATTGAAAAAAATGCCCGACTATGTGAACGTATCGTAGGCACTGCTTTCGGTGAGGGGATTTTTTTTTCCGGGGGGTTTTTATATTCCGGTTTGTGTGCTTGACGTTGGAGATTGAAAATGTTGTAAAGCTAAAGACAGCTATATTTTTTTTAAAAAATTTATTTTCTAATTGCCCAAAATTTAAAATTAATATATATGAAAATCGCCCCCCAAAATCACGTCTCCAATACACATTTTGTTTTTTTTTTTTTAATTTCCCCCTTCTTGTCCCCCGAGGACGTTTTTTAGCGCCATCTCATGCCGCCCATTTTGCGTGGACAAAGTCTAATTTGGATAAAGACGTTTTAAAGCGTCTGGGAAAAGTTTCGGCCGACGGAAAGTGTCTGGGAAAATTTATTATTAACTTTTAACATTATTTTCTAAAACATACGTAAAAATCAGCCTTTAGAAAATGACTTAAGTTAACTTATAATTTAACTCCTTTTTGCACCCGATACCTGTAAATTGGCCGTCGGTTCACTCTAGCGGGTATGCATATACTAAAATTAAATGAAAACCGAACCTAATCTGATACATTTCATCCTTTAGAAAAAGACTTAGGTCGGGGGGCCCTGGGCTCTCGGTCTAATATGTTTTTAAACAATAAATAATATATTTAACGTATTTATGTCTTGGTACTAGTTAATTTTGGCGTTTAAGAATTTGAATTAGAACTAGTATAGGCTCTGTTTGGCTAATTTCTTTCTGAGGTGTATAAATAGTTTGTTCCTGTTGTGTGGAAGCGGTTTAAGTGACAGATTCTGTAACAAACCTACTTGTTTAGGTAATAACCAGCATTTAACGTATCAATGACGCCAGACACTTCTCGCCAGGTTGACTCTCCTGTTGGATTTGGCTAAATTAATTGTGTTTCCTCGTACTTTGGAATTAAAAAAAATTATTGTTACCGTTGAGTGTTAACGTGTACTTCAATCGGGATTTAGTACGTACAGAGACATGAAGTGGGGCTTTAGAAATCAAATATAAATTTTTTGTTATTTGCTAAATATCGGGGGTTTGGATGCATTTGTGAAGTTAGAAAACTTAAAATTAATATAATTAGTTGATCTAATTCTTTCATTTGCAACTGAAAACGTATAACCAAAAATAATTAATAGTTAATCTTATATGCTTACATAGTCTACCAATCTAATACAATAAATTACTTTGAAATTTAGTTTTTGGATTGTTTAGAAAAAGGATATTGAGTCGTTGTAATACCTAAAACCAGCATTTAACATTTTAATAACACCAAACACAATCGTATACTTCTTTTGGTACAAGAAAATGGCGTCTTTTTATTGTTGGGAGGCACGTGCGGTGTGCTCTGTTTTATCTTTATTTTCACCGCAAAAGAATGTTAAGTATTTCTTTTAGAATCATTTCGACCATATTATTTAAGGACTTCTTCTCGGAGAGAGAAATACTTTGGCAGAGGGAAGTCAAGTTTTTCGAGTTCTAGGGGGGGGTCTTATTCAGGATTGGTTAAGTCTGGACGTTAGTTCCGTTAATTGAACTTAGGGGTCATGTCCACCATCTTGCCCAGATGACTTCTGATTCGGCTGTGTTACCTAATCATAGGTGTACCTAATTCCTGTTAACTAATCAGTTTCATCCTGTGTAACCCTTTCCGACCAAGCTTATACGATCGTGCGGGCATAAAAGAGAATGTTCAAGCTTTTCAAAATTATCGATACCGAAGCAGTTGACTTGTACCATTCTATAATTTTATAAAAAATCACGTGGTTTTTAAGGAGTTGCTGGCATTAATACTCTTTAAGGCAACAATTACGATATAACTCTTAAAATTTAGTCTCATAAAACTTAAATCAGCGAATCTGATGGGGTCTTAAAGGGATAAATGATTAACCCTTTCCGACCGAGCTATACGTTTATAAGTTATTGATTCAGCTGTATTGGAAATTTTTAGAAGTGTTTTTTATGACAAATATAGCCGATTTAAATGTCTCTATAACTATATTTTGAATGAAATTCTTATTAATTATACTTTTAACTGAAATTCGTTCGAATATATTTTTAATTTTCAAATATAATTTTACAATAAAATATCCAAAACAATTTCAAAAATAGAACAATTTAGACATTTAAAAAAAGATACATTATAATATAAAATTAAGGTGAAGGAAGACTGTTTTGAATTCTGGACGTTAGTGACAGTGATTGAAACAATGGGGTTACTATCGCCGATTCGGCTGTGTTATATAATTTGAAATCAATAAAAACTATACTGATTACAATCAAAAGTATTTATGCTTCTCATATTATATTCGATACAAGTTTGTAATAAACTTATGCTTTATTAATGCTGCTAGGCTTAACTCAAAATAAAGCTAAATATTTTATTTGGATACTAACTTTTATCAATTTTCACAGTATTCCAGGGAGAATAATTCAAATTTGTTCTAAATATTATACAGTACAAGGATAAAAATCTTATCATCCGTTTTTTTTAACCATACCAGATCATTAAAATACCGGAAATCGGAAATCGAACATTAACTGACGAGTGTCGGCGCGAACGCCCTTACTCCTTCATCGAAAGCTTCCCATAAAGGGGTTAACTTGTGACTGGGAATAAAATTGGACAAAGTCCTCGCTGTAAACTGGAGTTTTTAAAAAAAAAAACAAAAAAAAAACCCCATTTACAGCGAGGACTTTGTCCAATTTTATTCCCAGTCACAAGTTAACCCCTTTATGGGAAGCTTTCGATGAAGGAGTAAGGGCGCTTCGCGCCGACACTCGTCAGTTAATGTTCGATTTCCGATTTCCGGTATTTAATGATCTGGTATTACCACATTAAAATACCACATTCGTAAAATATTATTATTTAGACAGTTATTTTCAAATTTATTGGTAGTTACTGCTAAAAAAATTGTTATGGCTTTCTTTTAGTAAATGTTAAAATCTCGCAATTTAGATAAAATGTTACTTTATTTTCATTTTATTTAAATTACCAACCACTGTATTACTAACGTAATACAGTTGAAGTACTGCTGCGAATGGGTCATACGTTTTATACAATAAGTAATATATTTTAACGTATTTATGTAATGGTACTTTTAATTGTTTTTAACAAATAAAAATGCATGGCAATATATATAAAAAATTACCTCAATGTCCTTGGAATATTAGAAGAAACTTCTACATTTACCTATTTTTTATTCTATGTCATTGTTAACCCTCGGGGGAGGGGGGGGGGGGGGATTCTACTTCCTGTGTTAATAATCAGTTTTTAGGAATAATAATTTTCGATATAGGTACAGAGACATGAAGTGGGCTTTAGAAAACAAATATAAAACATTTTGTTATTTGCTAAATATCGTGGTTTGGAGGTATTTTGGCTTAATTGTGGAGTTAAAACACTAAAAATTAATATAGTTAGTTGAACTATTTCTTCATTTGCAACCGAAAACTTATAAGCAAAAATAATTAAAAGTTAATCTTATATATTTACCTAGTCTACCAATCTAATACAATAAATAACTTCGAAGTAATTTTTAGTTTTTCGATTGATGAAACAGTCTATTTAGTCGTTGTAATACCTAACAACCAACATATAACATTTCAATGACACCAAACACAATCGTATACTTCTTTTAAAACAAGAAAATTGCGTTTTTTTTTATTGTTCGAAGCATATTCGGTGTGCTCTGTTGAATATCTTTTTTTTCACGCCAAAGAATGTTAAGACTTTCTTTAGAGTCATTTCGAATATTATTTAAGGACTTCTTCTCGGAGAGAGAAATACTTTGACAGAAGGAAGTCAAGTTTTTCGAGTTCTAGAATGGGTCTTATGTCAGGATTGGTTAAGTCTGGACGTTAGGGGTCAGTAATTGAACGGTAGGGGGTCATGTCCGCCATCTTGGCGTGATGACCTCTGATTTGGCTGTGTTATATAATCAATTGATCATAGGGCTGTGTAAACCCTTTCCGACCAAGCTTATACGATCGTGCGGGCATAAAAGAGAATGTTCAAGCTTTTCCAAATTATCGATACCGAAGCAGTTGACTTGTACCATTCTATATTTTAATAAAAAATGACGTGGTTTTTAAGGAGTTGCTGACATTGATGCTGTTTAAGGCAACTTGTTCGATAAAACTCTTAAAATGTAGTTTTCTAAACTTAAATCAGAGCCATCTGACGCGGTCTTAAAGAGATAAATAATTGACTGTTTATCAGGTATCGATTACGGTAGCAGATTAAGATCTTTTAATATGTATTCGTTGGAAAATAGAAGAACAAGAGGTGACTTGATTCAGTTATTTAACTCTTTCAGTCCCAATGACAATTTGGCATCATCATTTTAGAAATTTTTTCTGATCGTCTATAGCAATTTATGATATCAAAAAGCACATCATTCGATTCTTCACACTTTTTTTCTATTAAAAAATATTTTTTATTAATCCCAATAGATGTCAGCCCTATTATTATTTTTTTTTAATTTTGATCAAAAACATGATGATGCCAAATGGCATCACTGGGACTGAAAGGGTTAAATACATCAAGTAGGGAGACATGAAAGGCTTAGGTTTTAAATTAAATTGTCGAACCAGAGGACATAGTTCGAAATTTAAAAAAAAAGCTTCAAACAGGAATACAATGGAATTATCAATCAGTGGAACGTTTTTTCCAGATTATTTTGTATATTCGAAGGAGTAGAAGATTTCAAAAAGAAGTTATATAGTTATTACAGACTGAAAAAAAAATATTGAATATTTGAACTAACTTGCTGGGCCCCTGGCCTGTTGTTGATCGACAATTTATGTGTTTGAATTTAAAATTAATCAAAATATTCCGATTATTGTTTGATTGGAAATCTTTTTACATAAAATGTATGGTTTTTTCACTTTATGTCTTTAATTATCGATAATGTTTTGTAAAAATATTTTTGTTTTATTAATTCCTCCTAGTTTGCAAGGGTTTAACTCAAAATATAGCTAAAAGTTTATTTGAGTAATTTTTTTTAAACTTTATACCAAACATTTAGCCAGGGTTGGAGAATTACACAAGTTGTTTTATTTACATTATAATAACGAGGATTATCTTATCACCCGCTCGTTTTAAGTGTTGAAACGGTGTTTACCACGCACGACGAAATCGATTTTTTTTCATCCATTAAATTTATTTTTCAAATTAACTGGTAGTTACTAAAGCTTGGAAAAAAAATTATGGTCTTTCTTGAAGTAAATGTCAAAACGTCGAAGTTAAGATGAAGTGTTACTTTATGTTTTTTATTTAACCAAAATTTTTCCCGTGAATACCATTTGATGTTTTGTTGCGAATTGTTTACTTGTTGTAAAACAATAAATAATCATATTTGACGTATTTTATGTTTTAACAAAAAGTATTAGAAAATAGTTTTTTTTATTCTATAGCAGGTCATTAAATAATTAAAATTGAGGAATATTAATTTTAGAACTTAATTATTCTAACCGTAGAGAAAATTTTTTCGAACGGTATTTTCATATGATAAATGTAGCAGGTGGTTTGTAGGTTCTAAAGTGGGTCTTATGTCAGGATTGGTTAAGTCTGGACGTTAGGGTCAGTAAATTTTGAACGTCCGCCATCTTGGCCTGATGACCGCTGATTCGGCTGTGGTTATTAATTAGTTCAGCATAGGGCTGTATAACCCTTTCCGACCGAGCTTACGATCGTGCGCGTATGGAAGAGAATGTTTTAAGCTTTTCAAAAATATCGATACCGAAGCAGCTGACTTGTACCATTCTTTATTTTTATAAAAAAAAATGACGTGGTTTTTAAGTAGTTGCTGAACATTGATGCTGTTTAGGCAACTTGTTCGATAAACTCTTAAAATGTAGTCTCATAAACTTAAATCAGAGCCATCTGACGCGGTCTTAAAGAGATAAATAGTTACATGTTTATCAGGTATCGATTGTAGTTTCAAAATAAGATCTTTTAATATGTATTCGTTGGAAAATGGAAGAACACATGTGACTTGATTCAGTTATTTAAATACATCACGTAGGGAGACATGAAAGGCTTAGGATTTAATTAAATTGTTGAACCAGAGGACATAATTCGAAATTTAAGGAAAATAAAACCGCTTCAAAGAGGGATACACTGGAATTTTCAGTGAGTAGAACGTTTTTTTCCCAGATTATGTTGTATATTCGAAGAGAGTAGAAGATTTGGATTGAATATTTGGACAAGCTTTGCTGGTCCCCTAGCCTGTTGTTGGTCGACAATTTTTGTGTTTGAAATTAATCAAAATATTCCAATTATTGTTTGATTGGAAATCTTATACAATAAAATGTATGCTTTTTTTCATATTATATCTTTAATTATCGATATATGTTTGTAAATATATTTGTTTTATTAATTTCTGCTAGTTAACAAGGGTTTAACTTAAAACATAGCTAACTAAAACATAAATTGTCGAACCAGAGGACATCGAAATTCGAAATTAAAAAAAAAAAGCTTCAAACAGGAAATCCAATGGAATTATCAATGAGTGGAATGTTTTTCCCGATTATGTTGCACATTCGAAGAGAGTAGAAGATTTCAAGAAGTTTTATAGTTATTACAGACTGTTAAAAAGTTATTGAGTATTTGGACTAACTTTGCTGGACGCCTGGCCTGTTGTTGATCGACAATTTATGTGTTTGTATTTGAAATTAATCAAAATATTCCGATTATTGTTTGATTAGAAATCTTATACAATAAAATGTATGGTTTTTTCACTTTATGTCTTTAATTATCGATATAGTATGTTTGTAATATATTTATGTTTTATTAATTCCTGCTAGTTTTGCAAGGGTTTAACTCAAAATATAGCTCAAAGTTTATTCGAGTAAATTTTTCAAACTTATAGTGCGCATTGAATAATTATGCAAATGGTTTTATATACTACATTAACGGGGATTCACCCGTTTGTTTTAAGTTATTAGCGTCAACAAATTATTATCTTACAACGAAACAGATTCTTTTTGTATGTAATAAGTTATATTACAAATTAACTGGTAGCTATTTCACCAAAAAGATATAGTTTTACTTAAAGTAAATGTCATAGTTTAGATGAATTGTTACTTTATTTTATTTTTATTAACTGATATTCGCAAGTGGAATAAATTGATATCTTGCTGAAAAGTTTGTGTTTTTTAAACAATAAATTCTAAATTTTATGTATTTATATAGTGTACTACCCAATGTTTACAACATTGGAAATTCAGGCAAATTATATATAAAATATAGTCTCAAACTTGGTACCACCTTTTATCGGTCTTACAGTGGGTTAATTCATAAGAGATACATTCAAAATAGTTTTATATATTATAAATTACAAATACGAATTATTAATCAATTCACCTGTTTGTTTAACTATGGATAACTATATTTTAATTTCACCGTCAGTGCGGGTAACTTTGGTCCAAAATCATAGATTTTTTTTACAAAAGAAGAAAAATTTAACTACAAAAACTATTTAAAACACTTAAAAACTCATTAGGCATTCTAAGTATTGTACTTTAGGAATAATTTCCAAGCATTTTTGTTAATTTTATAAATTAATAAAAATTGGTATTGGTTTAAAAAAACTAGAGCACGGTTAGGATCTGGGCGGGTAACTTTGGTCCAGCATGAAATACATAAGAAACATACTTTTTAACATTCTTAAAGGCTGTGTTATCGAATTAAATACAAAATTAAAATTTTTAAACAATAAAAATAACAAAGTTCTAAGATGCATAGTTATTAAAATGGAATTTAACTTAACATTTACATTGCAATGCATCGTAGAATGACATTACACTACGAATACAAGTATTGACTGTCGCTTAAAAGAAAAATAAACTTCAATTTTAATAAGGGAAAATAACTTATTTTTAGAAGCAAGATTTAATAATAAATATCTTTAGAAAAATCAAACGATTTTATTAAAAAAAGGGAAAAAAAATAATATATTCGTTAATTAAGAATTTCAAAATGTTTACATTTCGACATGGCGATTTAGAGTATTGTACGTTTCTTGCATTCTATCTTTATCTTTTTAAGGGTTAAAATCATTTAGTGTTTTTAAAAAAATCATCTCAAAATAGATAATCATAAAAATAAGACTTCTTCAAAAATAGTTTAACAGAATTACACTTTTATATACATTTTTGAAAGTGCAAAGTTCCATAATGAAATAGTTACATCTTGGACCAAAGTTTTCCCGCTATCATCGACAAAAGTTTCCCAGTAACTTCGATAAAAAAAATGGTGTAATATTCATCCCCATAAATAAAGAAATAGTATAGAGTGTTTTACTTAGCTATTTTCAATATTCTTTTACGTGTTCCAGACAAAAGTTGGAAGAAATAGATTTTTGTCATTAAATGCTCGTAAGAGTACAAACGTCATTTGTAGTTTGCCAAAATTAGAATGAATTTTTTTTACGTGAAACGAAAAGGTTAGTGTTTCCACCTTTCCAAAAATGTAAAACAATTTACAATGGGATCTTTTTATCAAGAGAAATTAAGAAACAAATCATTTTCCGACGCGTGGATCAATGTTATCTTTTCCCTGGCCAATATACCCCTTCGATTTTGGGACTATAAAAACCGTTTTTTTTATTATTTAAGAAAGTTATTTTTTCAAAATGTAAATTTTTCCGTAAAAAAACATAGCTATGGGCTTTCTTTAGGTACGAAATGTGTATCTTAATGTTCTAGGAAAAAACGGGGCCCTTTGGGGAATCGCGTGTTTTCCCCCCCTTAGAATGTAAAGTTTTTCCTTAGGGGGTAATTTTTCGCGCTTATGTAGAAACCAGGGTTGTCCAAATAAGTTGCCCGACTCAGAAGCCTGTTGGGGGGTACTATACTGGTCAACAATGTGAAAAATTTAGATACAGGCACTTCAATCATGCGCTCTCGATTTAAAACAAAATAAATAGTTCAAAAAGTTGTCATAGGTGGCGAGAAATTCCTTGAAACCTGCCGAACAATTGAGGCTTTCAGATCCGCCAAGGTTGCAAGACGTTCTCGGTAGACTTAAACCCTTTTTAGTATCCCCACAACCCGAAATCACATGGGTGAGATTATGTGAGCAAAGGAGGCCAGGCAGTCGGGAAAAAGGGCTGATCACACGTTCATCGGAGAAAAGTTGCTTGCAACACCCTGTTGAACGTCAAGAAGTGTATTTAGAGGAGCACCATCCTGCATGAATACGTGTCCTGGAGGGGGACATTTTTGCTGAGTTGAGGAATTTAAAAAATCTTTTTCAACATGTCTTGATACCGCCTTTCTGTGACAGAGCAGGTTTTTTAACCCTCGTGGGTCACTCCTTAAAAAAAATAACCCAAAAGATGAATTGTGGCAGTAAAAACCCCACCCTACAGTAACCTTTTGTAGGGTGCAAGAGCACTTGCTGGATAGCGCCGGGTTTTTCCGTAGCCAAATCAGGCAGTTGTGTGTATTCACCTGGGACCACCAGATAAAATGAGGGCCCCATCCGAAACCCAAAAGGGTTTTTCCTCGGCCAAGCAGCATCGCCACCATTCGGGGTAGGAACTGCAAGCAAAAGTTTCCCGAACTTCAGGGTCCCCTTTTTCAGTCAGTTTGTGTAGAGTATGGATTTTGTAAGAATAATAACCCAGAATCCTGCGCATCCCCACGCCAGACGGTCAATAGGGGCATATCCACAGCACGAGAAACCAGTTGGCACACTGACAACACCATGTGGAGATTGGACCAGTTGTTCAACGACTGCCAGAGCAAAGTCCCTTTTACGCTTGCAGATTTCGCGGATTTTTGTCCTCTACCTGGCAAAAGTCCCAGCTGTCCGGTTTTTTAATTCTTCACATTTTTCTAAGAAAAATTTTGGGGCCCCTGGGCCCTGGGGGTAACTTTTGCCTTTGGAATTCCCTTAACCCCGGCAGCAGAGTTCGTTGTTTGGTGGGGAAATTTTAACTACCATAGCTTTTTCTTTCAATGTAAAATTTGGGGGAAAGCAAGTTGGAATCAATTTTCCCTTTTTAAAGCTACCCGTTTTCCAATTTGTAGGGGCCTTTTTTTGGGATTTGTTTCACAAAAAAAAGTTATTTTTAAAAAACACGTTTTTGCAATTGAAATTGTTTAGGATTCTTTTTTGCTGCCGGCCCTTTTACTCCCTCATTTTTACTCGTGTGTTTTTGGTGTGGGGAATTTTTAAAAAGGGTAAAGGTTTTTCCGGCAACGCCCCGAAAAACCGGGGCAAAGGGGAAAAACCCCGCAAGTGTTTACTTTTTTGGGGTTTCTGCATCTTTCGCGCCACTGGGAACACTACTGTTTTTAAAAAAGGAAAAATTGTGGAGAACCAGGATCTCATGAAAAAAAAGCCTGAAAAAATGATTTTTGTTTTGTTCCCCCTGTGGGATGGAAAACCAAAAAAAACCGGTTTTTTTTTCCCCCCGGGTTTGACTAAAAAAACCGGGCCCGGGGTTTTTTGGGGGGGAAACCGTCTAAAAACAGGAAATCGTTTTTTTTCTAAAAAACACCCATTATTTTTTTTAAAAAAAATTTTTTATAAAATTTTAAATAAAAATGTTTTTTTGAAATATTTTTAAGGGAAATAGATTAGCAAACGGGGGGAATTTTTTTTTTTTTTTAAAAAAAGGAAAACCTTTTTTATTGCCTTTAAAAAAAGGGTTTTCGGGGGAAATCGGTTTTTTTTAAAAACGGGTTTTTTAAAGGTTGGGTTTTTCCCGGCTTTGAAAAAAACCGGGTTTTTTTTTTAAAAAACCGCCACCCCTAACGTGTTCTAATTTGGGGGCGGCGAGTATTCTAAATCTTAAAGTTTAAAAAGGGATTTATACTTCCAATTATTATCGATACAATTTTTTAAAAAAATTATGCTTTAAACACTGCATGCAAAGGGCCTTTAAACCCAAAAAATTAAAGCTAAATATTTTATTTGGAACAACTTTCCCCAAATTTCACAGTATTCCGGGAAATAATTCAAATTTTTTCAAACATATTATAATTAAAAGGGACGAGGTAAAATTTACCCCCGTTTTTTTTTAAACCAAAAACCCGATCATAAAAAATTACCTATTCGTAAAATATTTTTTTTATTTAAAACAGTTTTTTTTCCCAAATTTTACTATTATTTTTTGCTAAAAAAAATTGTTATGGGCTTTTTTTTTAGTAAAGTTTAAATCTCGCAATTTAGTAAAGGGTTATTTTATTTTCTTTTTTTTAAAATTCCCCAACCCTGTATTACAAAACCGCAATACATTGAATTATCTGCAAAAGGGGGTTTATCGTTTTTAAACAATAAATAAATTTTAAACGAAATTTAGAAAAGGGTTACTTTTCTTTGTTTTTAAAAAATAAAAAGAAAGGGAAAATATATAAAAAAAAAAAATTACCTAAATTTCCCTTTGAATATTAGAAAAATTTTTACTTTTCCCATATTTTTTTTTTCTATGTTATTGAAACCCCTGGGGGGGAGAGGGGGGGGGGGGCCGTTTTTCTATTTCCCTGGGGTTAAAAATCAAGTGGGGGAATAATAATTTTCGTTGTATTTACAAAGACATAAGTGGGCCTTAAAAAAGAATTAAAATTTTTTTTTATTTGCAAATTTTCGTCTTTTGTATGTTTTTTTGGCGTTTTGTGGAGTGAGGGAAAATTTAAAAAAATTAATATAGTTAGTTAAAATAATTTTTTTTTCTTTTTTCTTATTTACAACTGAAAAAAAACCAAAACCCAAAAAAAAATTTAATAGTTAATTTTATATACTTACCTATAGTCTACCACTCTAATACAAAAAATTTACTTCGAAGGGGAATTTATTTTTTTGGGTTGTTTTTAAAAACAGGCTATTTACCCGGTAATACCAACAACCAATTTTTAAACTTTTCAATAAACCCCCAAACAAAAATCTTTATACTTTTTTTAAAACCAGAAAATGGGTCTTTTTATTGTTCGAAAAACATATTCCCGGGTGCTCTGTTAAATATCTTTTTTTTTTACACCAAAGACTGTTAAATCTTTCTTTTTAAAAGTCATTTCACATTTTAAATTTTTGGACTTTTTTCTCGGGGAGAGAAAAGGGCTTTTACCCGAAGGAAGTCAAAATTTTTTTTTTGTTTTTAGAATGGGTTTCCCTTTTGTTTTTTTATTGGGTTTTTGGACGGTTTGTGTCAGTAAATTGAACGGTAGGGGGGCATGTCCGCCATTTGGCCTGATGGGCCTCTGATTTGGCTGTGGGTTTATAATCAATTCATCATAGGGCGTTAACCCCTTTCCGCCCCACCCTTTTCGATCGCGCGCGAAGGAAAAAGAATGTTCAAGCTTTTCAAACATATGATACCGGGGGGGGGAGCTGAATGTACCCTTCTTTTTTTTTTATTAAAAAAAAAAGACGTGGGTTTTTTAAAAAAAAGGGTGACATTGATGCTGTTTAAGGAAAATTGTTTCCAAAAGCCCTCCCGACGCCTTTTTAAAAAGATAAAAAAATTTAGGGTTTAAACAGGGACGATTACGGGAAACAGATTAAGAACTTTTAAATTATTTCGTTGGGAAAAAAGAAGAACACGAGGTGACTTGGGTTCAGTTTTTTAAATACATCACGTAGGGAGACATAAAGGCTTTGGGTTTAAAAAAAAATTTTCGAACCAGAAGGCCAAAAGTACGAAAAAAACAAAAATTTTATACAGGAATACAATGGAATTATCAATCCGTGGAACGTTTTTTTCCCAAATTTTTTGTATATTCGAAGAGGTAGAAAAAATTTTCCCCCCCCCCCCCCAAAAAGTTTTAAAAGTTATTACGACTGAAAATTTTTTTTTTTTAATTTTGAAATAAATTTGCTGGGCCCCTGGCCTTTTGTTGACGACAATTTAGGGGTTTTTATTTGAAATTAATCAAAATATTCCGATTATTGTTTTTATTGGGAAAACTTATAAATAAAAAGTATGGGTTTTTTTTTACTTTATGTTTTTTTAAATTACGAATATGTTTGTAATATATTTATGTTTTATTTTTTCCTCCTAGTTTGCAAGGGTTTTTAAACCAAAATATAGCTAAAAATTTATTTGAGTAATTTTTGGGAATTTTTTAAACCCAAAAATATAGCCAGGGGTTTGGGGAATTACGCAAGTTTTTTTATTTACATTTAAAAAAAACGAGGTTATCTTATCACCCGGGTCGTTTTTAAATGTTGAAACGGTGTTTAAACCAAGAAAGACAAATCGATTTTTTTTATCCCTTAAAAATTTTTTTTTCAAAAAAACTGGTATTACTTTCAATTGGAAAAAAATTTTTTGGTCTTTTTTTGGAAATAAATGTCAAAACGTCGAAATTAAGATTAAAAATTTTTCTCTTTATGTTTGTATTTAAACCCCAAAAATTTCCCGTGAATACCAAATTTTAGTTTTTTTTGCAAATTTTTTTACTTGTTGTAAAAAAAATAAAAACGATTTTACGTATTGAGTTTTAAAAAAAAGGGATTAGAAAAATAGTTTTTTTTAATTTTATAGCAGGTAAATTTAAAAAATTAAAATTGAGGAAAATTTTTTTTAGAACTTAAATTTTTCTTACCCTAGAGAAAATTTTTACGAACGGTAAATTTTTTAAAAATGATTTAAAAGCCCGCAGAGGTTGTAGGATTGATTATAATAACGTCAGGATTGGTTTTTAAACTGGAAAGTTAGGGTCATAAAAAAAATTTTTAACGGGCCGCCATCTTGGCCTGATGACCTCTGATTTGGCTGTGTTATATAAAATTTTTCAGCATAGGGCTGTATATGTATAAACCCCTTTTCCCACCGAGCTTACGATCGTGCGCGTATGGAAGAGAAAGTTTAAACTTTTCAAAAATTTTCGATACCGAGGGAGCTGACTTGTACCCTTCTTTATTTTTTATAAAAAAAAAGACGGGTTTTTTTAAATAGTTGTGCATTGATGCTGTTTAAGGGAAATTGTTCGATAAAAAATCTTTAAAAAGAGTCTCATAAAAAATTAAATCAGAGCCCTCTGACGCGGTCTAAAGAGATAAAAAGTTAAAAAGTTTATCAGGGATCGGGGGTTATAGTTTTCAAAATTAAAATCTTTTAATATGTATTTATTTGGAAAAAAAGAACCCCATTGGGCCTTTATTCAGTTATTTAAATACATCAAGTGGGAAACATGAAGGGGCTTAGGATTTAAACTAAATTGTCGAACCAGAAGACTAGTTTTGAAAAAAAAAAAAAAAATCTTCAAACAGGAATACAATGGGAATTTTCAAAGAGTGGGAAAGTTTTTTCCCCATTATGTTGTACATTCGAAGGGGATTGAAGATTTTTAAAAAAAAGTTATATAGTTTTTTTAAAAGACGAAAAAATTTTTTGAATATTTGAACTAACTTTTTCCTTGGGCCCGTTGTTGGGCCCGGGCAATTTATGTGTCCCGTATTTAAAATTAATAATAATATTCCAATTATTGTTTTATTGGAAAAATTATACAAAAAAATGTAGGCCCTTTTTTATAAATTTTGCTTTAATTATCGATTTTAGTATTTTTTTAATATATTTATGGTTTAGTAATTCCCGCTAGTTTTCAAGGGGTTTAAAAAATCCCAAAAATAGCTCAAAATTTATTCGAGCAAAATTTTTAAACTCCTTTCCAAAAAACCCAAGTGGGCCCCTTGAATAATTATGCAAAATTTTTTTAAAATACTAAAAATTAAAGTTGATTCCCCCGTTTGTTTTAAAAATATTAGGGGTAACAAAGATTATCTTAAAAAGGGAAAAAGATTATTTTTCTTTTCTAATAAATTATATTTAAATTAAAATGGTAGCTATTTCACCAAAAAGATATAGTTTTACTTAAAGTAAAAAGTTTATAGTTTAGATGAATTTTTACTTTATTTTATTTTTATTAATGATATTCCCATGGAATAAATTTGATGTCTTTTTTGAAATTTTTTTTTTAAAAATAAAAACTAAATTTATGTTTTTTTATAGTGTCTAAACCCCAAAGTTTTAAAAACCTTGGAAATAAAAGGGAAATTTTATGTAAAATATAGTTTTCAAACTTTGGTACCCCCTTTTATCGGTCTTACAGTGGGTTTTAAATTTATAAAAGATACCCCCTTCAAATGTTTTTAATTTTTAAATTACAAATACGAATTATTAATCAATTCACCGGGTTTTTAACTATTTATAACTATATTTTTAAATTTTTCCCAGTGCGGGTAACTTTGGGCCAAAATTTATAGTTTTTTTTTACAAAAGAAAAAAACTTAAAAATACAAAAAAATTTTAAAAAAATTAAAAAACCCCTTGTGCCTTTTTAAATATTGTAAATTTTAGGGAAAAATTTCCCCAAACATTATTGTTAACATTTTTTAAATGATTGAAAAAATTGGGGTTTTTTTTTTAAAAAAAATTTGAAACGGGTTTGGTCCGGGCGGGTAATTTTGGTCCCCAAAAATGAAATACTAAGAAACCTACCCTTTTTTAAACCTTTTTAAACCCCGTCGGCCGGGGGGTTGAGTTTTTTTAAAAAAAAACCCTTCCCCTTGGACGGGGGATTTTTCTGTGGCGAAAAAATAGAAATTGGACTCGTTCCCCCGGGGTTTTTACTTTATGGGAGGTTTTTGGGGCTATACTTCGAAATCCCTTTTGGGTGGGCAAAAGAGTACATCAGCGACCCTCTTCCACGAGGAAAATGAACCATGAAGAAAGCAAACAAGGACACGCCTACTTGGACCCCCTGTTTTAAACCCGTTGTAAGGGGGTTTGCGAGAAAATAATTTTTTGGGGGTTTTTTCAATTTTAAAGAATGTATCCAAATTTATAATAGCTCATAAAAATTTTGAAAAAAAGTAAAAAATTTTTGGAAAATTCCTAATTTTTTTTAACTACATTATTTTCAATTTTCATAACTAAATTTTAAATAATGTGTTGATCGGGTCATATTTAAATTTTAAAGAAAGGGGGTATTTTTTTAAAAATCATTAATATTTAAAAAAATAAAATAGTATAAAAATAATCGCATGGACTATTGGGAAAAAAAAAAAATTTTCGATCCCAATGAAAAAAAGAAATTTTACCCAAAATATCCAAAAAATTGAAAAA
>JAFNEN010002608.1:0-10977 GCA_019343175.1 Oedothorax gibbosus
CCACCGATATTGGAGGAAAAACCCCAGGCAGATTCGGCTCCTTTTTCTCCCTTTTGGCATAACCCGCATTTTGAAAAAGGAAATTTACGAAACCTCCGATCTACCCCCCAGAGGGGGGGAAAACCCGGGGACCCGAACTTGTAAATACGGCCGTAATATTTTTTACAATTAGATAAAATTCGTAACTGTTATGGACATGGTATATTATTATTTAACTGCAGTTGAGGACGAGGTGGCCGAGTGGTTAAGGCGATGGACTGCTAATCCATTGGGCTCTGCCCGCGTGGGTTCGAATCCCATCCTCGTCGTGCTTAGTTTTTTTCATCACTCAAACAAACAACTATAATTTCTGTGCATTGTTTAGCATTACATAACAATTGTAACTATTATGGACACGGTAAATTATCATTTATCTGCAGCTGAGGACGAGGTGTCCGAGTGGTTAAGGCGATGGACTGCTAATCCATTGGGCTCTGCCCGCGTGGTTTCGAATCCCATCCCCGTCGAGTTTGTTTTATTTATCATTCAAACAAACGACTATAATTTCTGAGTATTGTTGACAATTAGATAAAATTCGTAACTATTATGGACATGGTAAATTATCATTTAACTGCAGCTGAGGACGAGGTGGCCGAGTGGTTAAGGCGATGGACTGCTAATCCATTGGGCTCTGCCCGCGTGGGTTCGATTCCCATCATGGTCGTGTTTAGTTTTTTTCATCACTCAAACAAACAACTATAATTTCTGTGCATTGTTTAAAATTGGATAACAATTGTAACTATTATGGACAGGTAAATTATCATTTAACTGCTGCTGAGGACGAGGTGGCCGAGTGGTTAAGGCGATGGACTGCTAATCCATTGGGCTCTGCCCGCGTGGTTTCGAATCCCATCCTCGTCGAGTTTATTTTATTTATCAAACAAACAACTATAATTTCTGAGTATTGTTGACAATTGATAAAATTGTAACTATTATGGACAGGTAAATTATCATTTATCAACGGGGGCTAAGGGGAACGATAGTTTGGCCAAAGTGGTTTAAGGGCATGGGAACTTGTCTAATAAAAATTGGGCTCTGCCCCGCGGGTGGGTCGAATCCCATCCTCGTCGAGTTTATTTTATTTATCATTCAAACAAACAACTATAATTTCTTACCGCCGTATTCACAAGTTCGAGTCAAGTAGCGAGATATCCCCAGAACATGAATCCTGCGAGGAAGGGACAACTTGAGGGTTATTTCAAATTCGTATTCACAACCGCGAGATTTATCTGGGTTTCACCTTTCGGGTTTCTTCCTCAGGTTTCAATCAGATTTGTAACAGGAACATATCATTGGTCAAGCGGAATCACGTGACGTTGTTTACTGATAGAGATATTTCTCACTTTTTCTATTTGCATCGTGAGACAGATCGCAATCGCCTCTGGGGAGTCGGATGGTTCTATCTCGCCCATGTTAATTTTACTAACTTTAGGAATATTTTTCTCAGGAACTTGAATTGTTTTTTATAGTTTGTTCCTTACATATAGCTCTTTAATTTAAACTGAAGATATTTCACAGTATAAAAAAATACTTTCACAGTGAGTTTTTTAAAAATATGTATTTAAAAAAACCCCAAAAATCCAATTTAAAGTTATATAACTTTTTTGTAGCAGAGATATTTAAATTGAGCAGAGATATTTTAAAATTCCTCAGTTTAAATCAAATAGCTATTAATAGGGAAGAAATAATAAAACAAAACACGCTGATATATTTGATATTTCCTGAGAAAAATTTTCCTAAGTGTTGAAAAAACCCTATATTTCAGGAAACGCAAAAGAAAATTAAGGTATTGGTAAGAACTGATGTACATAGTTTCTGAAAAATGCTTATAAAAATAAAACTACTAAACAGAAATCGATAATCTTGGTCTTAAATTAAAGTTATACACATGCAAATTAAAATAAAAGAAACACAGAAAATCGACATTTTTGACCCAAACGCCCATCCGACTCCCCTTTAAAAAATGGCTGAAGCGAAGAAAATAAACTTTATGCCAGATGACTCTGAAGTTTTAATAACTTTAATTTAAATATATAAAGGAATATTGGAAAATAAGAAAACTAATGCTTTTATAATTATCATTATGTATATGTATAAATTTTTAACCAAGAATATTAACCTGCTAATTATATTTTACAGTGGCAAATACTAGTATGGTTTATAATATTCCTCTGTTATTTGTATTTTATTATAAGTTTGTAACATTTTTGTGCATAACTACCGTAGCACACAACTTTTAAAACAGTTTTAGTCAATTTAAAGATACGTTTTTAAATGGTTTGTGTACAATAAAAAATTATCATCGCATATCTCACGTAAGTCTCTACGTAGAAATTTAGTATCAATCTAAATCTCATGTTGAAAATATATTTATCTTTCTAATATGCTGTACTTCTACAATGAACAATCTTATAAAGATCAATTAAAATGGATTAGAACTAAATAATTATAATCACTAGTTTGAAGAAGAACCTGATAAGTTATGTTTGTTTTGATTTTGAACATTTCTCAGAGATATCCCTATGAAAACCCACCGATATTGGTAGGATAACCCGCAGAGCAGATTCGGCTCCTTATCTCCTCCCTTTTGGCATAACCCGCATTTGTGAATAAGGAATTTGACGAAACCTACCGATCTATCCCCCAGACGGGGGAAACCTGCGGGTGACCCGAACTTGTGAATACGGCCGTAAGTATTGTTGACAATTAGATAAAATTCGTAACTGTTATGGACATGGTATATTATTATTTAACTGCAGCTGAGGACGAGGTGGCCGAGTGGTTAAGGCGATGGACTGCTAATCCATTGGGCTCTGCCCGCGTGGGTTCGAATCCCATCCTCGTCGTGCTTAGTTTTTTTCATCACTCAAACAAACCACTATAATTTCTGTGCATTGCTTAGCATTAGATAACAATTGTAACTATTATGGACACGGTAAATTATCATTTATCTGCAGCTGAGGACGAGGTGTCCGAGTGGTTAAGGCGATGGACTGCTAATCCATTGGGCTCTGCCCGCGTGGTTTCGAATCCCATCCTCGTCGAGTTTGTTTTATTTATCATTCAAACAAACGACTATAATTTCTGAGTATTGTTGACAATTAGATAAAATTCGTAACTATTATGGACATGGTAAATTATCATTTAACTGCAGCTGAGGACGAGGTGGCCGAGTGGTTAAGGCGATGGACTGCTAATCCATTGGGCTCTGCCCGTTTGGTTTCGATTCCCATCCTTGTCGTGCTTAGTTTTTTCATCAAACAAACAACTATAATTTCTGTGCATTGTTTAAAATTGGATAACAATTGTAACTATTATGGACAGGGTAAATTATCATTTAACTGCAGCTGAGGACGAGGTGGCCGAGTGGTTAAGGCGATGGACTGCTAATCCATTGGGCTCTGCCCGCGTGGGTTCGAATCCCATCCTCGTCGAGTTTATTTTATTTATCATTCAAACAAACAACTGTAATTTCTTACGGCCGTATTCACAAGTTCGAGTCACCCGCAGGTTTCCCTCATCTGGGGAATAGATCGGTGGGTTTCGTCAAATTCCTTATTCACAAGTGAGAGTTATGTCAAAAGGGAAGAGATAAGGAGCCGAATCTGCTCTGCGGGTTATCCCACCAATATCGGTGGGTTTTCAGAGGGATATCTCTGAGAAATGTTCAAAATCAAAACAAATATAGCTTATCGGGTTCTTCTTTCAAACTAGTGATTATAATTATTTAGTTCTAATCCATTTTAATTGATATTTATAAGATTGTTCATTGTAGAAGTACAGCATATTAGAAAGTTAAATATATTTTCAACATGATTTAGATTGATACTAAATTTCCGCTCAGAGACTTACGTGAGATATGCGATGATAATTTTTATTGTACAATCCATTTAAAAACGTATCTTAAAATTGACTAAAATTGTTTTAAAAGTTGTGTGCTGCGGTAGTTATGCACAAAAATGTTACAAACTTAATAATAAAATACAAATAAAAAAGAAATATTATAACCATACTAGTATTTGCCACTGTAAAATATAATTAGCAGGTTAATATTCTTGGTTAAAGATTTATACATATAAATAATGATAATTATAAAGACATTAGTTTTCTTATTTTTCCATATTCCTTTATATTTTTAAATTAAAGTTATTAAAACTTCAGAGTCATCTGGAATAAAGTTTATTTTCTTCGCTTCAGCCATTTTTAAAGGGGAGTCGGATGGGTGTTTGGGTCAAAAATGTCGATTTTCTGTGTTTCTTTTATTTTTAATCTGCATACATATAGCTTTCAATTAAGACCAAGATTATCGATTTCTGTTTCGTAGTTTTCTTTTTATAAGCACTTTTCAGAAATTATGTACATCAGTTCTTACCAATATCTAGCGTTTCGTGAAATATAAGGTTTTGCAACACTTAGGAACATTTTCTCAGGAACTATAAAATATATCAGCGTGTTTTGTTTTATTATTTCTTCCCCATTAATAGTTATTTGATTTAAACTGAGGGATTTTAAAATATACCTGCTCAACTTTAAATATCTCTGCTACAAAAAAAGTTATGTAACTTTAAATTGGATTTTTGGTTTTTTTAATACACATTTTAAAAAATCACTGTGAAAGTATTTCATATACCGTGAAATATCATCAGTTTAAATTAAAGAGCTATATTTAAGGAACAGACTATAAAAAAAATCAAGTTCCTGAGAAAAATGTTTCTAAAGTTAGTAAAATTAACATGGGCGAGATAGAACCATCCGACTCTCCAGATGCGATTGCGATCTGTCTCACGCAAATAGAACACGTGAGAAATATATCTAGCAGTAAACAACGTCACGTGATTCCGCTTGACCAATGATATGTCCTGTTACAAAATCTGAATGAAACCTGGGAAAGAAACTCGAAAGGTGAAACCCAGATAAATCTCGCGATTGTGAATACGAATTTGAAATAACCCTCAAGTTGTCCCTTCCTCGCAGGATTTATGTTCTGGGGATATCTCGCTACTTGACTCGAACTTGTGAATACGGCGGTTAGTATTGTTGACAGTTAGATAAAATTCGTAACTATAATGGACATGGTAAATTATCATTTATCTACTGCTAAGGACGAAGTGGCCGAGTGGTTAAGGCGATGGACTGCTAATCCATTGGGCTCTGCCCGCGTGGGTTCGAATCCCATCCTCGTCGAGTTTATTTTATTTATCATTCAAACAAACAACTATAATTTCTTAGTATTGTTGACAATTAGATAAAATTCGTAACTGTTATGGACATGGTATATTATTATTTAACTGCAGTTGAGGACGAGGTGGCCGAGTGGTTAAGGCGATGGACTGCTAATCCATTGGGCTCTGCCCGCGTGGGTTCGAATCCCATCCTCGTCGTGCTTAGTTTTTTTCATCACTCAAACAAACCACTATAATTTCTGTGCATTGTTTAGCATTACATAACAATTGTAACTATTATGGACACGGTAAATTATCATTTATCTGCAGCTGAGGACGAGGTGGCCGAGTGGTTAAGGCGATGGACTGCTAATCCATTGGGCTCTGCCCGCGTGGGTTCGAATCCCATCCTCGTAATTTTTATTTTAAAAACAATATAATTTAGTATTTGGACAATGTAAAATTCTAACTGTTTGGACATGGTATTATTTAGCGTGAGCAGTCCAGGGTTGGCGTGGATCATCATCCTCGGTGTTGATATCTCGCATTTTTTTATCATTAAACAAACACTAAATTCGTATTTTGCTTAATACATTTAACTATAGGACAGGTATATTTACGATGGACGAGTGCCATGGTTGGCGATGGATCTAATCCATCTCTGCGGTGGGTTCATCCCATCCTCGCATTATTTTTTTTAACAAACATATAATTTTATATTTGACAAGTAAAATTCTAACTATATGGACATGGTAAATTATTTAAGCGAGGACGAGTCCAGTGGTTAGCGTGGTGTTCCATTCTCTGCCGGTGTTTATTCCCATCCTTGTCGCTATTTTTTATCATCAAAAAACACTATAATTCTGTATTGTTTAATTTAACTGTAACATATGGACAGGGTAAATTTATTACTGGCTGGCGGTGGCGTGGTTAAGCGTGGCTTAATCATTGTCTGCCCCTTTCGTCATTGTAGTTTATTTATTATATCACAACAATTAATTTCTAGTGTGACAATTGAAAATTGACAATGGACTGTATATCATTATCTCTGCTAGACATGCCGAGTGGTTAGATGACTCAACCATTGTCTCGGTGGTTCATCCATCTGTCGTATTTTATTTATATTCAAAAAACAACTAATCGTTGTGATTGATAATGCATGGACTGGTATATCATTTTACGCAGTGAGGACATCCGAGTGGTTAAGCGATACTGCTAACCATTCTGGCTGGTTGATCCATCCTGTCTGTTAGTTTTTTCATATCAAACAAACACTATAATTGTGCATGTTTAGCATAGAACAATTGTAACTTATGGCCGGTAAATTCATTATCTGCAGCTGAGGAATGCCATTTAAGCGATGACTGCTAATCCATTGGGTCTCCGGTGTTCGAATCCATTTCGAGTTGTTTATTTATCATCAACAAACACTATAATTTCTGAGTATTGTTGACATTAGATAAAATTCGTAACTATATGGACAGGTAATTATCATTTACTGAGTGAGGACGAGTGGCCGAGTGTTAAGGCGATGGACTGCTAATCCATTGGCTCTGCCCGGGGTTCGATCCCATCCTCGTCGTGCTTATTTTTTTATCACTAACAAACACTATAATTTCTGGCATTGTTACATTAGATAACAATTGTAACTATTATGGACAGGTAATATCATTTACTGCGCTGAGGACGAGTGCCGAGTGGTTAAGGCGATGGACTGCTAATCCATTGGCTCTGCCGCGTGGTTTCGATCCATCCTCGTCGGTTTGTTTTTTTTATCATCAAACAAACACTATAATTTCTGGATTGTTGACATTAGATAAAATTGTAACTATTATGGACAGGTAATTATCATTTACTGCAGCTGAGGACGAGGTGGCCGAGTGGTTAGCGATGACTGCTAATCCATTGGGCTCTGCCGCGTGGTTCGATCCCATCCTCGTCGGTTTATTTTATTTATCAAACAAAACTATAATTTCTGTATTGTTACAATTAGATAAATTGTAACTATTATGGACAGGTAAATTATCATTTACTCGCTAGGACGAGGTGCCGAGTGTTAAGGCGATGGACTGCTAATCCATTGGGCTCTGCCCGCGTGGTTCGAATCCCATCCTCGTCGGTTAGTTTTTTTATCATAAACAAACACTATAATTTCTTGATTGTTGCATTAATAAAATTGTAACTTTATGGACAGGTAATATCATTTATCTCAGCTAGGACGAGTGGCCGAGTGTTAAGGCGATGGACTGCTAATCTTGGCTCTGCCGCGTGGTCGATCCTCCGTCGTTTTTTTTCAAACAAACAACTATAATTTCTGGTATTGTTACATTAGATAAAATTGTAACTATTATGGACAGGTAATTATCATTTACTGCAGCTGAGACGAGGTGCCGATGGTTAAGGCGATGGACTGCTAATCCATTGGGCTCTGCCCGCGTGGTTTCGAATCCCATCCTCGTCGAGTTTATTTTATTTATCAAACAAACAACTATAATTTCTGAGTATTGTTGACAATTAGATAAAATTCGTAACTATTATGGACATGGTAAATTATCATTTAACTGCAGCTGAGGACGAGGTGGCCGAGTGGTTAAGGCGATGGACTGCTAATCCATTGGGCTCTGCCCGCGTGGTTTCGAATCCCATCCTCGTCGTGCTTATTTTTTTTCATCACTTAAACAAACAACTATAATTTCTGAGTATTGTTGACAATTAGATAAAATTCGTAACTATTATGGACACGGTAAATTATCATTTAACTGCAGCTGAGGACGAGGTGGCCGAGTGGTTAAGGCGATGGACTGCTAATCCATTGGGCTCTGCCCGCGTGGTTTCGAATCCCATCCTCGTCGAGTTTATTTTATTTATCATTCAAACAAACAACTATAATTTCTGAGTATTGTTGACAATTAGATAAAATTCGTAACTATTATGGACATGGTAAATTATCATTTATCTGCAGCTGAGGACGAGGTGGCCGAGTGGTTAAGGCGATGGACTGCTAATCCATTGGGCTCTGCCCGCGTGGGTTCGAATCCCATCCTCGTCGAGTTTATTTTATTTATATCAAACAAACAACTATAATTTCTGAGTATTGTTGACAATTAGATAAAATTCGTAACTATTATGGACATGGTATATTATCATTTAACTGCAGCTGAGGACGAGGTGGCCGAGTGGTTAAGGCGATGGACTGCTAATCCATTGGGCTCTGCCCGCGTGGGTTCGAATCCCATCCTCGTCGTGCTTAGTTTTTTTCATCACTAAAAAAAACCACTATAATTCTGTGCATGATTAGCATTAGATAACAATTGAACTATTTATGGACACTGGTTAAATTATCATTGTATCTGCAGCTAGAGGACGAGTGTCCGAGAGTGGTTAAGGATGCGATGGACTGCAAGCAGTGGCTCTGCCCGAGTGGGTATTCGAAGCCCATCCCCGTCGAGTTTGTTTTATTATCATTCAAACAAAACGACTATAATTGAGTATTGTTGACAATTTAGATAAAATTCGTAAAAACTATTATGGACATTGGTAAATTATCATGAACTGCAGCTGAGGACCGAGATGGCGAGTGGTAAGGCGGAGGGACTGCTCCCGGGGTTTTTTTTTTTTTTAAAAAAAAAAAAAAAAAATTTTTTTTTAAAAAAAAACAAATTTTTTAAAAAAAAAAAATTTTTTTTTTTCCCCAAAAAAAGTTGGGGGAAGGGGCCCGGGGGTTTTTTTGGGGGGTTTGGGGGGGGCCTTTTTTTCCCGGGTTTTTTTTTTTAAAAAACCCCCCTTTTTGGGTTTTTTTTTTTTTTTTAAAAAAAAAAACCCCCCTTTTTTTTTAGGAGGGAAAAAAAAATTTTTTGGGGGGGGTTTAAAAATTTTTTCCCCCCCCCCCCGGGGGGGGGGGGGTTTTTTTTTTTTAAAAAAAAAAGGGGGGTTTTTTTTTTTCCCGAAAATTTTAATTTTTTTCTTTCCCCCCCGGGGGGTTTTTTTTTTTTAAAAAAAAAAAAAATTTCCCCGCCCCGGGGGGGTTTTCCTTTTGTTTAAAAAAATTTTTAAAAAAAAAAAAATTTTCATTTAAAAGGAAAATTTAAAAAGGGGGGTTTAAAAAAATTTTTCCCCTTTGGGGGGGTTTTAAAAAAAAAGGGGGGGGGGGGGGTTTTTTTTTCCCCCCCGTAAAATTTTTTTTATTTTAAAAAAAAAAACAAAAATTTTTGGTTTTTTGGGAAAAAATTTTAAAATTTTAAAAAAAATTTTAAAAAATTTTTTTTTTTTAAAAATTTGGGGGTTTTTTTTCCCCCCTTTTTTGGGGGGTTTAACCCGGGGGGGGAAAAAACCCCCCCCCCCTTTTTTTTCCCCCTTTTTTTTTAAAATTTTTTTAAAATAAAATTTTAAAAAAAAAAAAAAAATTTTTTGGGTTTTTGGGGGGGGGGGGGGGTTAAGGGGAGGGGGCCAACTTTTTTTTTGGGGGGGAAAAAAAAAGGGGGGTTTTTTTTTTTTGGGGTTTTTTTTTAAAAAAAAAATTTTGGGGGGAAAAAAAAAATTTTTTTTTTTTTTCCCCCCAAAAAAAACCCCCTTTTTTTTGGGGGGGGGGCCTTAACCCATTAAAAACCCCCTTTCCCCCCCCCCCGGTTTAAAAAATTTTTGGGGGGGTTTTTTTTTTCCCCCCCCCAAAAAAAAAATTTTAAACCCCCAATTAAAATTAGGGGGGTTTTTTTCCCCCCCGGGGGGGGGGAAAAAAAAAAAAAAAAAAAATTTGGGGGGCCCGGGGGTTTTAAATTTTTGGGAAAATTTTTTTAAATTTTTAAAAAAAAAATTTTTTTCCCCCTTTTTTTTAAAAGGGGGGGGGTTTTTTGGGGGGGGGGGGGTTTGGGAAAGGGGGGGGGGGGGCTTCAATTTCCCTTTTTTGGGGGGGGTTTCCCCTTTTCCCCCAAAAAAAAAACTTAAAAAAAATTTTTTTTAAAAATTTTTTAAAAAAAAAAAAAAAAAATTTTTGGGGAAAAAATTTTCCCGGGGGGGGCCCGGGGGGGGGGGGGTTTTAAACCGGGGGCCCCCTTTTGGGCCCCCTTTTTGGGGTTGGGGGTTTTTAAAACCCCCAAAAAATTTTTTTTTTTTAAAAAAAAAAAAAAAAAAATTTTTAAAAATTTTTTTTTTTTTTTTTAAAAAAAAAAATTTTTAAAAAAAATTAAAAAATTTTTTTTAAAACCCCTTTTTTCCTTTGGGGGGGGGGGGAAAAAAAAGGGGGGCCCGGGTTTTTAAAAAAAACCCCCCGGGGGGTTTTTTTTTTTTTCCCTTTTCCCCCCCCGGGGGGGGGGTTTTTTTAAAAATTAAAAAAAAAACCCCCTTTTTTTTTTTAGTTTTTAAAAAATTTTTTAAAAAAAAAAATTTTTTTAAATTTTTAAAACCCCCTTTAAAAAAGGGGGGGGGGGGGTTTTTTTTCCCGGGGGGGGGGGGGGGGTTTTGGGAAGGGGGGGGTTTGGGGTTTAAAGGGGGGGGCCCCCTTTTTTTTTTAAAAATTTTTCCCCAAAAAAAAAAAAAAAAATTTTTTTAAATTTTTTTTTTTTAAAAAAAAAAGGGGAAAAAAAAAAAAAAAAAAAAGGGGGGGGGGGGTTTTAAAAAAAATTTTTAAAAATTAGGGGGGGGGTTTTTTTTGGAAAAAGGGGGTTTTTTCCCCCCCGGGTTTTAAAAAAAACCCGGGTTTTTGGGTTTTTTAAAAAACCCCTTTTTTTTAAAAAAAACCCCCGGGGCCAAAAATTTTTTGGGGGGGGAAAAGGGTTTACCA
>JAFNEN010002609.1:0-15723 GCA_019343175.1 Oedothorax gibbosus
CAACTGTGCTTAAAGGAGTCAGGTGGCTGCACAGATGTGGTAAGGTTATAATGTTATTTAGGCTTTTACAAATATTTAGAAGTTTATGGATATTTGTTTCCCAAATTTTAAAACCCTAACTGTTTTACGTTGCAAACACTTCAGTTTCTCTCATCGGAATTATCCTATTTTTAAGACTTAACTAAATTTTATAAAAACATATTGGAATTAATCTTAAGATGCAAAGACTGCTTGGGCACCATATAAAAAGTTGACCAGGAAAAATATTTAACAATGCTATTTACAAAACTGACTGTGAAATAGTACAAATAAAGGTTCAAATCGCGGATAAAGCACACAAAGCCCGGAATATATATGTACCTACCCACTCAAACATAAAATTAAAAACTAACTTAATGCTTGCTATATAGAAAAAAAAACTGCTTTTAATCATTTTTTTTTGTCATAGTGAAATGTGTATTAAAAAAAACATTTCTTAAACTTCAAGGAAGGGTTACAGCGCAGGTTAAATTATCGTCGCACTAAAGCTGCAAGAGGATATTTGGTGATGGGCATTATAATTCAAAAACCACAGTCAAGGGACGAGCCGACACCCAGTAGGCATTCAACGCAACTTTTAAGGGCAACATCGTACGCAGCGTCGATACTTTGGAGCATATTTAACATGCACTCCTTCTACATTGGAATTTTTTGGGCTGCACAGACCGTTTATATATACCCGGCAGTTATTTTGGAAATGCCCACACCGAACCCTGGAACCTTTTCGCATGCAAGGCCTTATACCTACCGACCCCTGAAACTGTCACTGTCTTCAGCCCTGAAAACTTCAACTAAGGAGTAATACGAAACTTTTAAAATCATAAAAACCTATAAAAATCCAATGACAGACCAATATCTTTTAATCTTTTGGTTTTTTAATTTCCCTAGCCTCCTATATGCGATGCCATTGGCAACAATGTCCGTTTTCCACGTCGCAAGAGACAGAGGGGTTTGCAGAATAGACAGCAGTGGCAACCTTGATGAAACTGCGTCTCAAGGATGAAAACTTAAGGGACCGTTCTGTTGATGTCTCCCAAAGGTCTTCTTGTTAATGAAGTTTGACGAACTGGATGAAGATACTGGTTAGTATTTATAGGGAAAGGTCGTTTGAACTTCAAAATACTACAATTGCCATTTGGTACTAGGAAATATTTTAACAATATTTTGGCATTATTTTTTTATGTTTTGTGATTTTGAAATTTTACATTTAGTTTCCCTTGTAATCTGACTTTGTGATTAATTACATTGAGTGTATTCTCAATTTTTGAAGTCTAATAACTAAATAGAAAGGGCAATTTTGTTTCTAAAAAATTGCAAATATACTAAATCAAATTTTATTGTTTATTTTTAACTTAAACTTCCCAGAATATCCAAAAATGCTCCTCCACATATAGTTTTCTCATGTATTGGGCAACTTAACTTTTTCTATTTCATTTCAAAAAAAGTACTACAAAATTCATGATATTAAAACTCCCGTCTATATTAAATCATGGCCTCTTTAACAATGCGACTCCAAAATCGTCTGTCTCTCGCTTTCCAATTTTTGATCTTCATGGCCTGTAGATCCTTATTCCATTTCATCCATCCATTTTTTTCGGAGTCTTCTTTCTCTTGGGGGGGGGGGGGGGTCGTCGGATGGGTGTTTGGGTCAAAAATGTATATTTTTTTTATTCTGCTTATCTTTAGCTTTAATTTAAGACCAAGATTATCCATTTTCTGTATAGTGTTTCTTTTTATAAACATTTTTGAGAAACTCGTTCTTCCCTAAACCTTACTTTTCTTTTGCGTTTCAAGAATATAAGTTTTTCAACAGTTAGGAACATTTTTTTCAGGAACTATAAAAGATATCAACATATTTTTGTTTTGTTATTTTTTCTCCATTAATAGCTCTTTGATTTAACTGAAAAAATTTAAAATATTTTGTTTAAAAAAATTTTAAATAACTTTAAATCTGATTTTTTGTTTTTTCCCAATACAATTTTAAAAAAATCACTATAAAGTATTTTTTAATATTTTGAAATATCCTCAGTTTAAATCAAAGAGTTATATGTAAGGAACAAACTATAAAATGTTTTTTTAATGATATCTCATACGTTCCTGAGAAAAAAGTTCTTAAAGTTAGGTAAATTAACATTGGCGAGATGAACCATCCGACTCCCCTTAAGCCGCAAAGAACTAAAAACATTAATTTTTTTTCAGACAACCCTTCCTCCCTGTCGACTGAAACGAAGAAGACTTCTGCCTCTCGACTCGCAAGTTCGCCATTGGGATCGCGATCGCTGGCGTACTCCTGATGCTGGCCATCGTTTTCTTGGTGGCCTGCATTGTCCAACGCAGGCGCAGGAAGAAGGGAACTTCGACCAACGGATCTTCCATCTATTCCGGGGCCTTACTCCAACCACGCTTACAGTCGAGATTAAATCCGTGACAACAATTGCTGGGCCCTTCTTGTGATATGGAGCTTAAATCTTGACAGTGGAGACTGGATTGGAAGGAACTTAATGCTTTTGTCTACTTAATTTATTAATGATCTGTGTTTTTAGCGTGGTAAATTTACGAGGTGTTTTGAAAAGTAACGATCTGTTTTCGTGAGATGTTTGCTATGGGAAAAAATATGTTACAGTAGATGTATACATAGAAAATCAATTAAGTTAAGTGCATTTATACTTAATTTTTTATTTAAATCTTTACCATTTAAATTTAAATAATTAAAAAATTACTCATTCTGAATAAATACTTAGTGCTCTACTGTTTATTTAAATACTACCAATATATGCTTGGGCAAGAAGTGTATAAAAATTCTATATATATTTCGTATATTATTTAAAATATAAATGTACATTAGTAGGTGTTATTGAATATATTACCAGAACAATTCTGTAAAGTAGTCATTAAATATAGTATTTAGTAAGATCAGGTTACCTCAGAGCTCAAATCTTTGCTAACCGTGCTAAGTTAGTGTTCGATTTGAAACGGTGATACCTTTATATTAACATACAAGAATACTGTTAAACTTTTAAAAGATACTTTTACATAAAATTTCTTATATTAAACATGCTTTTGGGTCAAAAGATTGTTATGTTACTTTTGGAACATCCTGTAATAGAGGCACTAGAATCATTTGAACAATTCTAGTGTTTTTCTTACTATTACTTGTGTTTTTTTAAATTTTTAAACATTTTTTCTTCAATTGATTGTCAATTGTCTTTCATTAGCTGTGGCTTAATGTGTTTGTGATCTGCAAATGTGCTGAAAGTTTTTGGGGGGGATTTGGACAAAATGTTTTATTTTTGGATTTGTCATGTTTGTTCTTCAGAAGACATTTTGAAGTCTGTGATGTTTTTAGTTTAGTTTTACAATTACGGAACAAATCACAAGCTTGTTTTTAATGCAAAACAAAATAACTGCCAAATGCTGTCATATTTCTCACTTTTTACTTTTATTAAATGCATGATCTTAAATACCTTTCTTTGCCGTAAAATATTTAGTTTCTTTTAAAATTTTACAGTGCCATTTTAGTTACAATTCATAACAAACTATTTTGTTTTGCTGACACTTTGCACTGCTTAACTACTTTTTTCATGGATATTTTTTTATATACAACATTTATATTTTTTTATACAAGTACATTTAGTTTACATTTGGTTTTATTAAGTCCATAGCATATAATAGCTTATATTTTTGCAACAAGTAATTTTAACAAGTAATTCTATTTCTAAAATTAAAACTATATTAAAAATGCATCACATTTGCTCTCTTAAAAAAAAACTGACACTCCGTTAATCCTATTGACAGAGAAATGCATAAAAAACTTTTTTGATTTTGGTCACGAATTTCATTTTACTGTATTGTTATTTAATTAAACAAAAGTTCCATGTATTTGTTTTGGTTTCTAAAGTTCCCTTTTTATTTGTATATTCTGTGTATTTCTATACCATTCGCCCATGGCAGCTAAGTCAAACTGTGATGGGATAGGCCTTCCTAGAACTGGGATGTTTTTGGTTAAACATCTAAAAATTTCTAAATATTTAAAATCATTTTCTTATAATTAAATAAAGTAAACACTAATTACCAAATATATCCATAATTCAGACTAATTTTTTTACAATTAAAGTGTTAGCTATGAATGACTAATGAATTAATCAAAGTTTTTTTTAATATTTGTAAGAGTTATAACTTTTATAAAAAAATGACTAAATCCCAATTTCTGAATATTTTGTTTAACTAGTATATACAGTACATTTTTTCTCTTTATTTTCATAAAAGGCTTTTGAATAGTTAAAATTGTATGACTCAGTATAAAATTGTATGTCTTTGGGGTGGACTTATAAAAAAATCCCAACACCGGACAAATTTTTAAAAAAATTTTTTAATGTAATGCAGAAATTTTTTCTTGCTTAAAAAATACTTTGATTCCATTATATTTAATCATTACTTTGTATTTTGAATTTGTCAGGGATATGTCCCTTACTAGAAACCAGAATTGCAAGCATTTAAAAAGTAAAAGAATTATGCATATTTCGTTGGGTTTAAAGTTTATTGGTTTAAATAAACATGATCCAGCTACAATATATAGATAATATAATTAAGTAAGAAACATATTCCCTACTACCTGCAATATTTAAAATAACCCTCCATTAAAAATATCTTACATATTAGCACAATAGAATATTAAACAATGACATGAAAGCAAAAGTATTTTAAATATATAAAAACATAGAAATAGGTTTTAAGAACTGTTTTATAACATATGGATGTTTTTTTTTTTTTAAAACACGGGTACAATTAAACTTTTAAATTGGTAATGCTCAGTACAGAAGGCCCATGTTACACATAACTGGTATATAATGCACAATCTATTTAAGTTTTTAAAATTTTTTTTTTCATTTAAAAGGGGACAGCCCAAACACTATCTGTCCTTTCATTTTAAATATTAAGTCTGTGGGCAGTTTTTTAAGATACACTGGTTTCGATTTTAAGTTTATCAAAAAAAATTTTTTTTGCATAAGTAAGTCTAGGAAGATTTCTAGGGATCCCTAGCATAACTTCATTTTATCATGCCAGATCCTTTAAATTTAAATAGAAATTACTTAATAAAAAATATGACAAAATAAAATGAAAAAGGGTATACTAAGATCTTTAGAAAATTTCTGGGATTTTTTTAAATTTAAAAAAGGCTAGATGCTAAACTTAAATCAAAAGGGCAGAACACTCTAAGTTTTTCAAATGAAGTTTTTAAAAAAATATTTTTTTTTGAAATTTTTTAAAAATGGTATTTTATAAATTTTAAGTTTAATGGGAAAAAATACAAAAACCATAGAGTTTTAAAAAAGGAGAGAAAAGAGAGAGCAATAATGCAAATCTCCCATTCACTACCTGATAACTTTCGCACTCTCTGTAGTCTTTTCTTCTTTTGGGACTTTACTTTTTTTTAATGGAAGAAATGGGATTGGATAAACTAAGTATTTTGTGGAATCTAATTTTTATTTAAGTGCATATTTTCTTTATTAACTCTGAAGATTTTTTTTATAATTAATAATTTTCTTAAAGATGATGCAAAGATATCTAAAAATAAATTCCAATTCGTTTTTATAAAAAAAAAACATTTGGAACTAATTAACGTTTTTTCACACAATTAAACATTATAGCTACTAATTTATATTACTAATATTGATTTAATATTTATTTACCAAAAGAAAATCACTAGTAACAAATAATTGAAAAATTAATTTATTATGAAATAAAATATGACGGGGGAAAAAGTTCAAATATGTATATACAATACAATCAATCCTGTGTTTCGATCCTTATAAAAACATTATACAATGAAATTTCAATTAAAATAAAGCAATTTGAATTTCTAAGAACTAGGAACTTGAAAATAAGAATTACGAAATAAAAAATTAAATTATTAAAACTTTATAGTAAATTTATAATTGTATTTTAAGAAAGGGTCTGCGTAATTATTAGGCCATATTTGCAAACTATAAACTTATTAAAGTTATAGCACTAATTATATTATTGGCGTTTTTAAAAAAAATTAATTTTGATAACTTTTTTCTCTATTGAGATTTTTTGATTTTTTCCCCCTAAATGGTGCATGCGAATTTTTTGTATAGCACCTCGAAATCAATTTTACGAGAGAAAAATAAATGATTGTCAATGGTGTAGAGTCATCCATATGTTTTTCAAAATTTTCGAAAACACAAGTTTTTTTCTCGCAAATTTCTTTCAAGTACAATAAAATTTAATGAACGCAAAAAGATTTTTCTTTAGGGGGATAAGCCCTTTTTTGACGTAACATTCTTCGAAAACATCTTTTCTACGGCATGGCAAATGGGGATAACACCTTTTTGATGGAAAAAAATTAAGCCGCCTCGGTTTTTCTCATTAAAAGATCTAGGCAATTGCTCGATCGATGGAAGGATCCCCTTGTAATGCTGCGATACACTCTTCACAAGCCAGTTCCCTCTCAGCCATTTTAACGACATAGCCTGCTATATAATTCACAATATTCTGGGAAAGTTCACCAAGATTTTGGGAATTTGGAAGGTCGCAATAGTCGTGATCGCTTTCAACTGAACTTCGTTCCTGTAGGTCGTATTTTTTTACTAATGATTGGTGCAAAGAATAATCAAAATCTTGTGTTTTAGATTTGGGGATATCAGATTTGATTGATGTCAAAATTGGAACGTTTTCCAGCGCTGTGACATTGCCATTCGATGTGGTTACCTCATGGTGCACAAGCAATCACTTGAATGCGGAAATAAAGTGGATTGCGGTTGGATTATTATTCCATCCTCCGCGGCACCTTATGGCACTTATAAACAGTTCTAGGTGGTCTTGGCTAAACTTATACGTTAGCATGTACTTAAGCAAATAGCTTCTCTTTGTTCACCAATTCGTCCTTCCAATTCGTCGTAAATCATCATCAAACTTAACGTACTAATGTAAAATCCAACGAATGGGGTCTTCTTGGGTGTATGATGCTTTTTTTAATCCCTCCGGGATCGGTCAAATGCAGGAGAAAGGCCCAAAAGCTAAGGAAGCGTTTAGGAAAGGTCGCCAAACATGCTCATTACCTTTCGAAATGGGGCTTTATAATACTTAGGGAAACGGATTCCGAGAGTTCAATAATATCAAAGAGTCTGTCGATTATTCTGATGAAATAAACAGTTTTTTTCGCAGTCTTTAATTTTTCAAGTCCTCTTTTTCAAATCCTTATTACAAAACTCTAAAGCGTTTGCTACGCTCGAACTTAGAGTTTGGGAAGCCAAATTGACCTACATTTTCTGTTGCTGCCACTGTATGTGTGTATTTTTCAATTTGTTAGCAGCCCTTAGTCCTCCTTTTCTTGCAGTTCATGTAGGTTCTTAATATACTGCCAATTGATGATTTTGTTGTCTACCGGATCTTTGTCTACCGGAAACCCAAACTTTTAGCGATGCCCAGTTATTTCGCATCAGCTTCAGCATGTGGCATATATCAAGAATAACAAACACCCTCTTTTGGGGATTTCAAGGAGGATTTTGGGGATTGGAGGCAAGTCTAATTTGGCACCAAGACAACTTGCCATAGTAAAATGGCAACTTGGCCCATCGAAGTTAGCAATGGTACTTCGATTTTTGATTCGTGCAAACGCTTAAGGCATTCTTCAACAAGGTTTGCCCTCTCATCACCAGATATACCATTTATTAGAAAATACGCAAAAGTATTTTCCAGTCGCAATGCAGACAGACTACCATGAAATTAACGCATTTGATCGATTTGTACATCGTCGTCTTCTTCCATATCGGTTCCAATATCTACATAGCCTCTCATTTTAACACCATCAAATTGTATGTGATGTCTTATGCTCATTTTGTCGAGCATCAATGAGCATATCACCTTCTTGCCCTGGGATTCTGCAATTGACTGGCAGTTTGAAGAATTCAAAATGCTTCAGTACTAAATCCTGGCTCGCCATTTATACCACTGTACCACAATCTTAGTACTGAAGGGTGTGGCAGAGCGAAATTGAAGGTTGATCTCACGTAATCATATGCCCTTGAAGAATAAAATTGCAAAGTAAGGGCAAATGATCTCAAGCGGGGGGGGGGGGGGGGGGGTATTTTACTCTCTTTATTCTTCATCATCCTTGTCAAGAGCTCAAAGGCGCCCCAGAGAAACTTTTTTTAAGTAGGACCCCGGCATTTTCACTCAACAACTTTTGTTCATTTAAACTGATCGACGAGTTCATTAAGTGATTTTAATTTATGCTCTTAACGCCGAATCTTTCTGCTGCTTTGATTTTAATTTCTTTGAGTATTTTTGTGAAACTTCTTTTCCTAGCTTGCGTTTTAATTTACGTAGACATGCAGTGTTTCTTGCGCATCAATTTCCATTTCCGATCGGCTTGAAGTTAGAGCATTCCTTTTTTCACTTGGCTGAAAGAACACAAACTTAAAAATTAATATAATGATATTATAATTTTTAAGTGTTTTCTAAAATTCGACTGTTCTGTACTAAGAACACTCGTACTTATCACTGTCAAACCGAGCAGGAGTGTACAATTTGAATTGAAAGCGTTCAGCATTTAAATAATTGTTTTACAACCTATTCTTAAACAAAACACTGGAAAATAATAATTAGATCATAATAAGAAGTTGTAAAAGAACTAAAATGTTCTACTTTCCTGATACTTAAGTATTTACTGAAATTGTTATAGGAAAACAAGTTTGTAACAGTAACTATCACCTAAAACCGTTACAACACAAGATTTATACAAATTAGAAAAAAAATATCGTCCAACGCCAGCATACAGGTGCAATTTAAGCTTTTAAAAGCCAAAATCAACTAATTTTTTAACAATTTTCTTTCGCAAATCAAATAAATATTATTTATAGTCTGAGGTCATATCTTTCTAACTACAATTTTTTTTTAAAGATTACACGGATAAAACCGATTTTGGAAGTTGACCCCGAGTTTTGTGGAAGCTTTCTCACAAATTTGAGTTTCGTCAGCTTACTCCATAACGTTACACCCAAACTCATAAGAACATTACTCAGTATTTATTCAGGGTATACACAATCAATTTTGATGTACAGCTGCGGACAAAAAAAAGTAAACACTAGGATTATTTCGGACATTAGTCATCCTATGGAATCGGACCTTTTGACTTTGTGAACAAATAACATTCTGATTTAATTCATGCCCCAAAAAATTTGCAAAAGGGGCCGTCTTCATATTAAAAATTTTACCAACTTAAAAATTTTGAATAGAAACCCCCTTTTTGAGTCCATATTTCAAATTTATGACATATTTTAGCACAAACTACCAAGTTTTGTTAGTTTTTGAGCATTATTAGTGGAATTAGAGACGTTCAAATTTTGGGGGCCGTAATTTAAATGAGTTGCACACAAAAACTATCCCCTCTATACAAAATTTTAAGAAAATGAAACTTTTTTTTTACTAAATTTGATAATTATAAAAACCCCAAACAAAATGCATACACTTTTGGGGTATTTAAAAAAAATTTTTTAAATTTTTTTTAAAAAAATATTATTTTAAATTTTTTAAAAACAATTATGAATAAAAACCCCTTAATATTTTTACAGAAATGAATTTAAGACATGAATTTAAAGCAAAACCCCAAATTTTTTTTATCCATAATTTGCTGAGAAAATCACAAAAATACTTTTTAATTCCCCTTTTGGGGGACTGTATTTAAGATTACAATATGTGAATTGATAAAAAAATGGGCCCTTTTGCAAAAGGAAAAAAACATTAAACCCACACAACGCCCTTGAAAATTCTGATGTATCACACAACAGGCACCTTAAAGGTTGATTAATGTTTAAATCATTTGGTTTTGACTTAAACAACGCCCCAAATAGAGCTACACAGTGCAAATTAAAATATAGATATAATACAACTGCCGAAGTCCCGGGAAAAAGCTCTGAGTAAACATAATTTTAAATCTGTATTTGGAAAAAGTAACCCTTTAAACCCAAAAGTATTTATTATATTTTAAGAAAAATATAAACTATCAATTATAAGCCTAATGTCTTCACTTTCATAGTCATCTCTAAAATAGCTATTTTTTAAATTATTATTTTTTTAATAGTAGTAGGCCTTCAAAATTTATTTCTCTATTTTTTATTCGATTTTATTTTTTTCTTTTTACTCTTTACTCGTAAATATTTTTTTAAAAATCGATTTTCCCAATAAAAATTTTTGTTCTCTAGCTCTGCTTTATTCATCTTTTTTTTTTAAACGGGAAAGGGGGGGGAGGGGGGGGGGGGGGTTGTGGGTATTTTTAAGAAAAACCTACTGGACAACTTTTAGGAAATTGATTCTAAGTTTACAAAATTAAATATTAAAATTTTTCTTTTTGTATTTACATTAGTTTTTGCTTCACGCAAATCATATACACCATGAACTAATGTTTTTTGACCCTGTTCCAAAAAAAAAAGATTTTTTATTCATTTTTTAAAAATTTTTTTTTTAAAATTTCAATGCGGGGCATCTCCAAATTTAATTTTTTTTTTCCAAAGGGCTTTTCAATATTGGCAGTCAAGCCTTTGCGACTCGACATGTTCCACAGAACTGGAGCCCTTTTTTTAAAATATTATTTTTACATGTCCCTTTGGGGTTTAAAATCAATTTTTTTCGTATTTTAAACAAATGTTTTTTTTAAATTTTTTTTTATTTTTAGTAAGAAAGTATATTTAAAAGTCACATAGGATTTTCTTAAAAAAGAACTCACCCAAAAAATTTAATATTTTCTAAAAAGCGCGTGTAGCGCACGCGCTATTTTTTTTATTTTTAAAACACATATATTTTTAAAATTCCTCACCGAACCTTTTTTAATGGGGGATTATGGTTTAAAAATCTTTGTAAATTTTTCCCAATTTTTAAAAGGCGAACTCTTGAAAATAACTAAAACGGATGCATGTTTTTTAAAAAAAAATAATTAACTATGGTAAGTGCTCAGAATATTTTTAAAAACGTAACTTTGGCTTGTGTTGCATTTCCATGCTTTATTTTTTTTTAAAATTTCAAAAGAAAAAATTTTTTTTTTTTTACAGTAACAAAAGATTTTTCGGGATTTCAAACTATTATCGTCTGCTCGTCTATTTTTTAACGCACTGGGGAAAATTTTAAAAATATTTCCCTTTTTCATTAAAATATTTAAAAATAATATGCAGTTTAGATATAAAAATCTTTGGGAAACCAATTCATAAAAAAAAAATATGTTAATAACCCAGTAAAAAAATTGAAAAATCCCTCCAATAATAATTTATTAACTTTTTTTAAAATAATTTTTAGTTTATTCTGTCATTCTTAATTCAAAAATTCAAATTTTAAAATTTTATTTTTGATAAAAATTAAATTAAGTTTGAATTTTTAATAAATTTTGGATCGGGAAAAAATTCTTAAAAAAAAAATAAAACAAAACGTCCGTCTTTCTCAAATATGTAAACTAAAAATTAACACAACTTTCAGCCTGCCAACGAATGATTAATATTCAATAATAAATACAAAAAAAAATTTTAAAAAATTTTATCTTTTAAACCCTTTTTTCTAACAAAACATGTACCTAAAATTAAAACATATCGTGGCTCTCATAAAAAAAAAATATTGTTATCTCGTTACTCAATGGCGCTCAGTATAGAAATCCCTGACATACACAAAAAAAAATTAAATTTAAACTTTAATAAATAAACTAAAAATGTTAACTATACAGTTGAAATAAACTTGCAAAAGGGAAAAAAATTAAACTTCATCACCATTAACTTTTGATCCCTTGCAGGGCTCCACAACATATTCCACCTTATATTTCAATATTTCGCTTTTCCCCTCGGACGAACCTATAGACTATGCTTGTTATTTTAGAGATGGTCCCCCAAAGGACATCAAGTGATTCGATTAAATAACTCGTCAAATATTCATCCAAATGTAACAAAAACTTAGATTTAAGGGTTTTCGAGGGTGCTTAACATTTCTAAGTTTTTAAAAATTGGATGTTTGCCATTGGAAATTTTAAAGTTCGTAACATTTTTAATATGAAGACGGCCCCTTATGCAAATTTTGTGTCATGCAATTAACTCAGAATGTTATTTATTCACAAAGTCAAAAGGTCCGATCCCTTATGATGACTAACGGCTGAAATAATCCTAGTGTTTACTTTTTTTTGTCCACAGCTGTACGTGTACAATGTACATATAAGTCTAAATAAAATTTTCGCAGAGAAATTCAAAACAAAGGAAGTTTTACAAAACTTCAAACTCTTTTAATATTCATAGTTTAAAAACTGACTTATATAGACTATTTTAAGTTTGTCATTAACTAATGACTAATGGATTAAATATTGTTCGAAAAAATTCTCATGCCAGTTCTATTTTTATTAAAGCTATAAAGTTTAATTAAAAAAACCACAAGCACAATAATCTGTAATATGCACACAAAATCGAGTTAATACACAATTTTTTTAAATAATTCAATGTTCTAATGAAAAAATGTGTTTTATTATTGAGTTACTTATTGCATTTGAGTTTAGACAGAGCTAAATAAGAATACAGTTTAAGTATTTCATACTAATTTGCTTTCAATTCTTCAAATAACATAGCCAAATACAAAGAGAATGTGTCCAAGTTTTTTTTTTAGTATTTTTGCATTCTCAAAATTTTGTGACGAGTTATTAATATCACTATATGTTATTAAATTTTATTCATATTATATTAGAATCACTTACTTTCATTAAATGAGGTGGAAAGGAAAAGATAATTGGTACTGTCAAAGGTTTCAATGTCCTCCACTTTGAGCATTTTCCTTAAAGCGTTCCGAAGAAAATGATCGCTGCATAAGACACTTCTCTTGTTTGGTTTCCAGTGTTTTCCCTCCAAATATTTCTAATCCATTATTTCAAAACCTCTGGTCGGCTAAACGGGAACCTATGACAAAACGAACACGGAAATTATAAATAAATTGCGAATTTCAGATTTGACTAATTAAAGTTTGGTTATAGATAACTATATACAATTCATTTTTCATTACTCAATCTGAAAGTACAGCTGGGAAGAAAAAAAACGATTCACCCTTCGTTTTTCGGCTGCTATTGGTCAAGGAATTTTGTGAAAGGTGTCATTTTTCAGGAAATAGCGTAAGGATTTGAAAACTGGCAACAAAATTGTATAAGGGGTCATCTACATATTAAAATGAGTACCAACTTTAAAAATTCCAATAGCAACACCCAAATTTTTTTACATAAAAATGTTCAGCACCTTCAAAATACCCCAGATATAAAAAATAATAATTTATTTTTTTATTATTTGCTGAGATATTAAAGCATTAATTTTGACTCATTGGGGAAATCTCCAAATTGAAAAAGGTAATATTTAGGGTGTCTTTTCAAAACGACAAGCTAACAAGAGGGTTAACATAATCTCGCCAACGGATGCTAGAATTAAACCCTCTTCACTAATATTGTGATTTTTTTTGGATGTTTTTTTTTAATTTGGATTTTAAAATTCAGAAACAAAATAAAGGCTAGAAGAGGAAAAGTTTTAATTTTAAATTAAGTCACATATACGATTATTTATAACGATCAGATTTTCAAATGCGATTAGTTTCAATCAGATAGACAAACATGATTATTACATTTATGGTTTATATTTTATGCAAATTTTTGTTTCATTCATATTGCTACAAAAAGCTTGTTTAAAATTCGACGCACTTTATCAATAATATAAACCACATATTACAAAACGAGAGTTACGACCTTAACACGATATTTAAGGAAAGCAAAATAAAATTACGCAGAATGATTTGGCAATGATTTTTAACCAAGGCAGTGGGCACTAATCATTTTAAATATTCAATGTAGTAACAATGAAATATACTTAACCCCGAATTCCAATAATATTTTTGGGTATTTAATTTTTAATATTAAACCACTTTTTGAAATTGTTTCGGAAATAACATACATTTAAAACATAGTAATCGATATAATTTAATGTTAATTATACAAACAAATTACATTGTATGCACTTGAAACAAGAAAAGATTTTAGACATTTGACATACATCAATAATTTGAATGAACATTTACCATAAACGCTTTTCAACCACCAAACGATAATGCAAGTAAGGATCAAATTTGCCAAGTAATTTTTTACACGTTCCCTAAAATTCGTTTTTTCCAGTATTTTTACAATAACTCGGCAAATAATTGTTGTTGAATTGAAAAATTCGGGATATTGGTTCTACTTGATCTACTTTATCGATTTATGTAAAAATAATTTGGGGTTGCTATTCATGTTTTATTTTTTCTTATTTAAATTTAAATAAAAAATATTAAAAATAAAAATTTGATGAAAAAACTTGTGTAATTTGTTTTTGGAGGATTAAGTAGTATATAATGAAAAAAAAACTTTGTTGAATACATTTTATTAGTGGAGGTATGAATATTAAAAATCTGTGAAACTTTTTTAACATTATGGGCGTCCAACTTTGAATGCTTATATCTCAACAAATAATGCAAATTAATTTTCTTTTGGATCTGGGGTATTTTGAAGATGATAAACATTTTGATATAAAAAATTGGGTATTGCCATTGGAATTTTCAAAGTTGGTACTCATTTTAATATGTAGACGACCCCTTATACAATTTTTGTTGCCAGTTTCTCAATTCCTTACGCTATTTCCTGAAAAATGACACCTTTCACAAAATTCCTTGACCAATAGCAGCCAAAAAAGGAAGGGTGGATCGTTTTTTTCTCTCCCAGTTGTACTTAAAAAATAATATTTGGTATGAGTACTAATTTTCCAAAACAATAGTTAAACAACAATTTTAATTTTAAAACACATTCACAAATTTTAAAATTATTATTTTTCATTATCTATTATTAATATAAGTTATAAAAAATCAAATGAAGAGTATACAACTTGTATGGTTTTTCCGGACTCAGAGATACTAATATGCTTATATTTGCAGTTGAACGCGCTACACGTAGGCATAACTAGAAGTTACTCTTTTGCATAGATGTATAATCATGTGCAATAATTACGATAACTGTAAGCAAACAAGGTTTTAAAAAAGCTTCGATCATGTAGGTATTCATAGCGAAGTTGACACAATCTCACCCAGTGGCGGATTAATACAATTTTGTCGGAGGGGGCGGTAGCAAAACCAGAAGGGGGGGGGGGGGGGGGATTTTCTTAAAACTGTTCATTTTTAGACGCCCTCATAAATTAGCTTTGGCGCCTCATGAATTTATATTATTAATTATTCTAGCAGTATCTTATTTACCCGTAATTACATTAATTACTAGTTGTGGATTAATTTAAATACTAAATAAATTTAATTACTAGTTAAAAATTATTAATTACTAATTAGACTAATAACCTTACATTTATTTAATTTAGAACTAAATTTCAAATGTAAGCATTCTTTTTTTTTAAATATACATAAGCTTACAAATTATTGACATTCTCACACTTCCTAGAACAAATTGAATTTTTGTCTACTAAGATTAATAGAACACTTTCGCCGCCGATGATTTTTGTTCTCAATGGAATGGGTATATTAAAATATGCAATCTTTAGTAAACTGTTTAATTTTTATCAATTCGCTTATGTTAGAAAGAGTTTTTTCATGACTTACTTTATTCTTCAATATTGTCTTCTGGGTCCTGATCACAAC
>JAFNEN010002610.1:0-15263 GCA_019343175.1 Oedothorax gibbosus
TATTTCCAATTCAGCAGGCGATACTGATATTAGCCTAACGCACAAATATTAAGTAAAAATAAAAATTAATATCACTCACCAGATGGTAATTGAGCTGTTGATAAGAGGAACAATGACCAAAAGCACAGAAACCAAGCGAACAAGTACTTTTTAGTTCTTTCTGGGATGGCATGATCGGCCATCATAACCGAGCTTTCGAACAACGGCAAAGAATAAGATTCCAGCGAGCAGTTCTACATCTTAAATTTCAGAAATTCAATTTTAAACTTTAGAGCTTTGCAAAAATAACTTAAATTGTGAAGTATTAAATTAAAATATTCTATTTTCACTTCGTGCCGACGATTCCGACAGTCGTCACTGTGACCGTATCCGGAATTCTACCAGTAGAACGGGGAGGATGTCAAAATGGCCGTGATGATGGGGCCCGAAGGCAGACTTGGTGACAGCAGCGAGACATCTGGTAACCATCAACATTGCGACTGTCCGATGTTTTACGGCCCAAACCGAGTGGTTTTAATGAAAGCCAAGGGGAAAAAATCTCAACGCCCACACCGCCAAGGAACAGATTGCTGGTTCCACGACAGCGAATGATAATGTCTGGATTTCCCTTTTTTTTACACCTAGAGAGAATATGCTGAGAAGATATGGCGTGTGATGAACTGTGTTAAAAATTGAGTCTTTTTAACATATACAGTCCCTGAACAAATTATTAGACGCACTGTTTTTTTTTTAGTAATGATGAAAACATACCAAAGAATGCCATTTCATTAAAAAAGATGTCGATATATGTATTAAGTATAGCAGATAATATTTTCTATTCAATAGCTTAAGTTTAGGAACACAAATGTCCTTCTAAGGGTATTTTGTTCATCATTGATTGATACATGAAATCTTGCAGTGCGTCTAATAATTTGTCCAGCGACTGTAGAACGGAAACTTTTAACCAGGTTCTAGGCTCAGAGTGGTGACTTACACAGCAGGCTCCTTAGAAGTAGTTGAATAGGGAATAACCGCCTAATTTTAGTTTTCATTTTATTAGATAATCTTCATAGAAATGTAATCAGGGATTTGAATATTGGGTTAAAATGTCTGTCAAATTGTTTTTTTTAATTATTTTAGTTTTAAAACACTAAAAAGAGCCGGAAATGTGATGGGGTTTTCAATTGTTCAATTGATCGTTACGTAATACGCATTTAAGGGGGAATAGGCGCGCTGGACCGCGGATCTCCAAACTCAAGTGCTTCAGTGTTAATCCAAAGGCGAAAATACTATTTCTCTGCCACATTTCTCCGGCTGTATTGAATCTTTTTACAAACGTTTTTTTTAATGATTAAATGTAGATAACTTACAGGTCTCTATCTTCCCACTTTTTGAAATTGCTTCGAATATTGTGTGTAAAATTATTTATTGAAAATTAAAAAAATATATTTGAATTAATTTCTAAAAGTGGGAATCTCGGGACCTGTAAGTCAGCTACATTTATCACATAAAAAAATCCGCTTGTGAAAATATACAATACAGCCGGAGAAATGTGGCAGAGAAAAAAAAATTTCTCCATAGGATTAACACTGATGCACTTTACTTTGGAGACCTCCGGTCCAGAGCGCCCATTCCCCCTTAAGTGCCTAGTGAATGTAATTGGATTGTTTCAGGAGACGAAATTTCTTCTGGATATCTTCTTGCGATCGTTGCTCTGGTGGATTCACCAATCGAAGAAAGTATTTATTTTCTTTGACATTTCTGCTGCCACTCAAGACCTGAAACATACCCATTGCGCAAACTTGACTTTAGCAATCTTCAAGACTTTCAGAGAAAATCCTTCTACGTCAAAGAAAGCACTATCTACGTCAAACGGAAAATGTAATGGTGACTTCCTGTTTGAGATGGATATCGAAATTAGCTATTTTAAAATTTTAATTTAAAATTAAAGAGAGGTCTCAGAAAAATGTAAAAAGAAGTTTTTATGAATGAGACTATGTGCAGTTGATTTGAAACAAGGGGGAAATGCTGCAATTCGCTATTATAACTTTGCACAGGACCATAAGTTAAGGCAGTGATAATAATTTAATGGATTTAGTGCCGAATAGAGGACGGTAAACTGCAATAACCACAGCAATGAATTGGGCCATTTTTGCTAAGAAATAATTATTAGCTTCCACGCTACGTTTATAACGTAAAAAGTGGAAGGTATTATAATAGTTCAGTCCGTCTGTCTGTCCGTCACCCACTTTCATAGCCCAAACTACAAATGTTACGGACAAGTGTGGTACGTCAAAAAATTCAGCGCATCGAAATTAGAATACATTGAAAATTTCAGAAAAGAATTCGAAGTACTTCAATTATTTAAAAAAAACCTGCAAAATTTAATGCTCATTTAAAAAGCATAGGAAGCCATTTTTATTAGAATTAAATCACCATTGCCATTCGCAACAATCGCTCGAGAAACTTTAATTCTTTTAGACAATAAATTACAATAGCATTATTTTTGCGACATCGATCAGTTTGAAATGACGTCAAATATATTTCACTACGAGATTCTTTGTACGTTGATATGAAATGTTTTAATTCTATTTAAAAGCGAGGAATATTACATATTTATTCTTTGAAATATAAATTAATATTCGCAAACGATAAGTAATAATTGTTGAATATTTTAAATAAAATAAATGAAACTAGCCAAATTTAGCATGTAAATGTTTAATATAGAATATTAATGCTGTGTTTGTCGCCTTTTTACCTGTTAAACACAACTGTTGTGTGGAAGCGGGTTAAGAGTCATGAAGCCGAATTTCACCCCTTGAAAATCGTAATGGTATTCCTATGGAGAATCTTCTCCGACTAAATGACGCCCCAATTTTAATACTGGCCACTAGTTTTTGACACCATTTTAAAGAACAAAAGAATTAAAATAGACTATCAGAAAAAAAAATTTGAAAATCACATCTTGAGTATTTTTAATAATTTTTTAAAGTTTGGAAATCAGTGGCAAATACAATGTCTTTAGTGTATGACGTTGTATCTCAGTAAAAAAATAAAGATACTGCAATAATTATATATTTTGAACACAATCGAAATTTTTATTTTTCAGTTCATTACGAAATAAAAATTTTAATTGAAATATTTGTATTTTTCAAAAATTTAAGAAAAGTTGTTGCTATTTTTTGGAAAGCGAATTATGGCAACCCCACATTTGGCGATCACCTGAAAGGTGTCGCCAACTAATTTAGAGTGTACGTTATCTCTCTACATATGGTGGGGGGTTCTTTGAATAGAACCACCTAAAGACGCTGGAGTCGCATCTGTCAACATCTGGAACCCCTTTCCCCCCCTGTACTTTGAATAGAACCCTTGGTGACTTCGTAGAAAATGCCTTTGCGGTTTACCAGTGGCTTGCTGGTAGGGGGGAGAGAGGGGGAAGCATCGGACTTACCTAAGGGGGTTGGGTTTCGCTTGGTAACAGGACAGTCGTATGGGACAATTCAAAAGCCGGTTTGAGAAAGCTAGGGTTGTGGTCAAAGAACTTTTTTTCTTTATTTCTTTTTCTTGTTGTAAGAATTCGGAATAGGGTAATGGTTATTTTTTAAATCAAATAAGGATGCATCAATTTCAATAATATAAGATGAAATGGTAGGTTACAGAAAAATGTGCTAAATTGGCATATTAAAAAGACTGATGTTACTAATTGATCATTTGAAATATTGATTTTCATTCACTGTAATAAAAAAAGATAACTCTGTTGGTACTAAAAACTTTGTTTATTGAATTTAAAGATACAAAATACAATAGCGTTTTTAGTTGATTAATACAAAGTTTAATATAAAACTTATCGTGTCTTACTTCCAAGCTTCCCCAAGCTTCTCAAATGTAAAGCAGAGTAATAGATAAGAATTTAACTGAATTTAATCAGCATTTTGAAGAGAAAAAAAACCACAAACATTATAAAATTGATTAGCTAGGTTATCTTTTCATGCATCTAAGTATTATTAAAAAGAATAAATTAACAAAAACAGATCTGCATAGTTTTTAATTTGACCCCAAAAATAATCTTTAGACTGAATCAAGATATACATCTAGTAAACCATATAGTTGCAACTTACGATATTAAATTCATGTTTTTAATTATGAAAATTTAAACAAATATTGTAATCCTCCACAATACCCCCTCCAATATTTTGATTTTGAAACATATTTTGTCGATAGATATTTTCAGGATATTAGAGATTGTAATGTCACTCTATATCAGGAAACCAAATTGCAAAATTCAGTTTATCTCCTTTCTTTAGGGAAACAACTAGAAACTGTTATTCTTTTTAAATTAAATTGACTAACCTCATGATGATATAAACTTAAAGATTATTGAAAACAATCCAATTTACCCCTGATTTTGGACAAAAAACAACTTGGCCAAATTCAGCAAGGATTTTTAATTGTGATTTCTTCAACTGATTGAGCATTAGAATATTGTAAAGCAAAACGTTGCAACAATCATTGCAAAACAACTAAAACTAAATCACTCAGAATTAGACAGTGCCACATGACTGAATTCGAATGTTGCTGTTAATTGAAATTGATAAAAGATTTTTAACATAAGAAGGATATTTAATTTTTTAGATTTCACATTACGTTTATAACGTAAACTAGGTTTGTAACAGACACTGGTACTTAGAATCGATTCTACACAAAATTCAAGAATGTCTGTCATCTGATGAGAAATTTATTTAATAAGTTACGCGATGTGGTAAAAGACGGCAAAACGGGATATAATATAAAATACCGTAAAACATTAGGCAGTTCTCTACCAAGGCTTAGAGCTTCAATAGATAAAGCCACAGAACACTGGAACCAACAAAAAGTGAGCAATAAAGCTAAAATTTCCAACTTGAGGCAAAATATCGAAAACGCTCCATACCACATCTTCGGCTGGCACAAAAATTGCCAAGATTATTTTTGTGACAATGTAGGAAGCGAAGAAAATAGCATGGTAAAAAATATGAAGGAAGATGGTTTGTTTTATAAAATTAAGGAGTATATGCAAACTGTTGAAGATCATGCTGATAGCATATTGTACTGTTTGAACAATAATGCCGTTGAACATTTTAATTCACAAATAAGTCAAAAGATTGGGGGGAAAAGGGTAAATTTTTGTCTACGAAGGTCCTACCAGGCAAGATGTCATGCCGCAGTAGTTTCTTACAACAACAAATCTCCAGTGGCTGCTATACACAAAAGTGATGCTGAACCGTAGTCCAGGCCACTTCACGAAACTACAAGAGCGACGCAGAATTAGAAAATTAGAAAAGGAAAGAGCAAATAAACGTCCAAGAAAGAAGCTTTTTTTCCCCAACAAAGATAAAAAATCATATGGCGTATTGTGCCAAAGGCCGGACATCAGCCCGGATCGTCAAAAGGCAAAAACGGAGAAGTTCCTGAAAGAGCTTGAATTATCAGAAGACCAAAGAATAGAATTGATGAGGAAAACGTCATCCCAATCTGAGAGCATTTTATGGTTTGAAGAACGGAGGAAACGTTTAACTGCATCGAACTTTGGTACGATATGTAAAATGCTGCCCACAACAAGTTGTGCAAACACGGTCAAGGGGCTTCTATATAGCACCTTTGAGAACTCTGCAACAAAATACGGCAGGTTGCATGAGTCAAAAGCTATTGGCGAGCTTGAAATCAAAATGAACATCAAAGTTAAACAATGTGGCTTGTTCATAGATGAAAAATATTCATTTTTGGGAGCATCTCCAGATGGAGTTATTGAAAATACAGATGGGATTATTGAAATTAAGTGCCCAATAACGAGTAAAGAAATACACCCGATAGAATATTTACGTAAAGGCAGACATCTATTGATACCTCACAAGCAGGAAGAATCCATAATACAAATAAATAAAAAACATAACCATTTTTATCAAGTTCAAGGGCAATTACATGTGACGCAGAAAGATTTTTGTCTCTTTGCAGTATGGTCTCCAATGGGATTGATAGTCGAAAGAATAGAAAGAGACGATGATTTTTGGAAGGAAAAAATGGAGTCCCACCTAGAAAAATTCTACAAGAATTGCATTCTTCCAGAACTAATTGATCCTAGGCAACCACGGTCAATGCCCATTAGAGATCCTCAATACATTTTGGACGCGCAAATCGAAAAAGAAAAACATAAGACAAAAAAGAAATCCCCTCCCCAAGAATAAAATTTCGTATCACGTCTCAATGAATCGAGCCACTTCTTTTTTATTACATCTTTTCATCATCATCAAGAAAATAATTTATCCTTAGAAATGACTAAATATTTTCCAAGTCCCAACATAAAATGAACTGTTCCAGTTTGCCATCTCTAAAATTATCGAGCCACTTCTTTTTTATTACATCTTTGCATCAGGATCAAGAAAATAATTTTTCTTAGAAATGACTACATATTTTCCAAGTCCCATCAGAAAATGAATGGTTTCAGTTTGCCATCTTGATAATTTTATCAAGCCACTCCTTTTTTTATTACATCTTCATTGCATCATGATACAGAAAATAATTTCTTTAAAATAAACTAATACATCAACTACGTTGAGTAGTCAAAAAGTTTTAATTTTAGTAATTTTATTTTAACACATTATAAAATTAATTTTCAGAAGATTTTTTTTTTTGCCATAAAAAATTTCTTCTTTAGGCAATCACTCCAAAAGATAAACTTTAATCATGTAATATGATTGCAAAAACTAATATCACTTTATTCAATTTCTTTACTTCTACAAAATACTGTGCCAAATGCTATTAGTAAGCTTTAGTTTCAGAAGGAAACGTGTTATCAACTAAAACCACCCAGAATATCGAAATGCAAAGAATCCCCTAAATCCCTTATCCTCCCTTATCTCTTCATCCCCTCTAGAAGGGGGGGGAGAGGTGTAATTACAGCCCCTGAGCCAAGCCCACTAACTGCCTACGGCCTAGGCAATTCATTGGGTGCCTCGAATTTCATTGGCGATAAAAAAGCGCACTGAAAAATTGCTTTTGTGCCTAATAGGCGATAAAGTGATTTTTCTAGTTTAAACACACGGCGACATCTGGTTTTCGAGAAAGATAGAAAAAGAGTTCGTGCCGATGAATTACTGATTCTTAAGTGACAGATTCTGTTACAAACCTACTTGTTCTTTTCCAGTATGTTTTCTTGTAGGTTAGAGTAATTGAATGCTTGCAACAATGGTCCGATTCATTAGGCTAGTTATTGCAGTTTACCGGCCCACTGCAGTAATGCTATATGCTGACTGCCATGTGCTCAAAAGCCGGACTTAAGCTATTCCGTCAATAGAAAATAGACTTTATTCAAGCGCAGACAAACTCGGTTTCAAAGACCTCGATTACAACACCATAAGTTCGATCCGTTGAATTGCCCATAGACCCCATGTTAAAATATCTTGCTTATAACGACAATTTTTAATTAACTCCTCGGTTATAAAGCTAAAAATATACATTTATATGATATACAAAATGCCTTTTCAATTAAAACTTTTAATAAAAAAATTCACTACATGACTTTATTCTCCAAATGGTGCGAAAAGCCGCCAAAATTTGAAAGCCCCGCCTATAAATTAGAGAGGGGGGGGGGAATGACATGGGACCCCAAATAGGGTTTAAAAAAATTTCAATACATGTCATTTTATAGCTTTAATTAATGATACGAGTAATACTATATTTTTTCTTAATTTACTACACATAATAGTCAGCTGTTCCTCGAGAGACGCTATAACCGGGTACTACTTAATATGACCAGACGTCCCGTTTTTGGCGAGACAGTCCCGCTTTCAGTCTCACTGTCCCGCGGACCGGAGGCCCCACAAAACGTCCCGCTTTCCTGTTACAATTCTTCAAAGTCCCGAAAAACGAGGACAATATAAATTAAATATAGACTTTACAAAACTTTTATGAAAACTCTTTGTTGAAAACGTTAAATTGACATTAAAATTATTATTAATATTTTATTTATATATTTGATCACTCAGAATAATAATGGCAATTATATTTAGCTTATTATTAGTCTTGCCTCATTAATTGTTTGGAATTTGGGGATCATTTCAAAAATATCTGTGAGGGGGACGGGAATTAGAGATGAGGTGCCCTGATTTTTGGTCGTGAAAATCTGTTTACATACTGCAATTTCGCTGATTTATTTCGTTGAAACGAACGTCGAATCCCGCGATCGTTGACCTTCGGGTGCTCAAAAGATGGGTTCTCTCTTATGATGGTGGTATCATGCGAAGGTTGCTTGCAGATCCTTGAGCGTTGTTTTCACAGGCAGCCGATGTGACAGGCGAAACATGAGCGCGCCAAAGGACACCATTTGTTAATGTCGCAAAAGTGCCCGGAAAAGTGACTTAAGAGGGACTGTCAGTCCCTTAGAGCTAATGCATTAGTTTTGAAATCACAACTTGTGCAAAATAATTGCTTTGCCATGTTATCCCATTTTCACCAGGTATGGGAATCATCATAACATCAATTTAAAACAAAATTGAAAAGAAAATAGCATCCGGTTGTTTAATTATTAATTGATAAAGTTTTAAAATAGTGTCGCCCTCTGCTGTATATTTTTAGCATTTTAAAACTTCGAAAATATATAATTAAATAACTAGATAACATTATCGTTTCAAATTTGTTTCATTTCAATGTTATGTTGATTCCCATACCTGGGGAAAAAGGGCTAACATGGCAAAGCAATACTTATGCGGAAGTTGTGATTTCGAAACTAATGCATTACCTCTATGGAACTGACAGTCCCTCTTAGCCAACACATACCACTTTCAAAGTTTTGGAAGATGCAATGGGCATGTTTCACGTCCTGAGTGGCAACGCAGTTCTAAGGGTATTGTTTTCAATTTTGGTCCTTCTGGAATTACATTTGTTTCTTAGATAATTTGATGTAATTATTTCAATTTAATATAAAAAAAATATATTAGAATCGCTAGATAATTTTGGACTGTGTACGTATTCATAGCGATTTCTTTTAATTAAATTTCATCTTATTGTTCGATTCGTCGTCTTTGTTCTCTTATTGTTCGATTCGTCGTCTTTGTTTTCTTATTGTTCCTTTTACGTTGTGTAATTTATGGTACTGTAATCTGCTTAAGAAGTTTTTATCTAAATACTAAACATAAAATATCCGCAAAATATATAGTATCCTAACACCTAAATACTGAATATACGCAGTTTTTCAGCGCATTTAGAGTGGAACCGAAACAATCAATGAAATCGCGGAAGTGCAAGATTGAAAAACTAGACATCAGAAAAAAAAACAATTATTTCCTCTGTTGGTATAAGCAAACGGACAAAAGTGTAAAAATAAATTAGCATAAATGAGAGATTTAATTTTAAATTTAAAAATAAATATATTTAAAAAAAAATTAACAATTGAAGAGCTTAGTGGAAGAACGTGCTAAGTGACAAACAGGTGAAAACGAGAAAATGATGTTTAAAATTTTTAGTTTGCACTTAAATCCGTTAAAAACGGTACTTGCAAACGTTAAAAAAATAACTTTAGTTTAAGTTTATGAAAAAGAAAATCTTATCTTTAAAGGATGGAATAATATGTTCATTGGCACAAAAATCTCCATTTTTTTCAAAAATGTCACTTAGCACGTTCTTCCACTAAACTCTGCAATTCTTTAATATATGGTAAGGGTTTTAAAATACGCTTCTATACAATGTTTAAAAGTTTAGCGCACCAAATTGATTTTTAGATTGCACCTGAATTCTGGAGCTTTTTAACTGCCACCATTATTTGCAGCTTCGATTTACCAATTTTGTGGTAAAACCATACCTTTGATACACCGCAAAAGGGGTAAATCTACGCTCCAGATAGTGGTGGAAGCTAGAAAGTTCCAGGATTCTGGTGCAACCTTGCACCACATTTTTAGCTGTGTGTATGGAAGGGTTTATAAGTCTGTCTGTATCCCGCACAATTCAGATCTGTTCACTTTATGTGTCATAAAATGACTGTTGCAACAGTTGGGCCACAATACACATATCCGTCATTTTTCAGTTTCACATAATGAAATTCAATGGAAACGTAAAATATTTGACGAAAATCTTGGAAAAAATTCGACTTTGTTACTTTACACCACTTCCCCGCATAGAGGGCGCTATGAGAATGGATCTACCGCCATGTAGGAGAGATGTTAAAGAAAGCAACACATTTTTCTTTATATGGGTCAATATTAGGAACATGGTCAGATCGGTAACATCAACTTCCGAAATGAGTTCCCGACAAGAAACGTCATTTCCGGAAGAGAATTACAGCAATGAAAGGTCTCCGCAGACTGTTTACAAAGTTCCATGTCGCAACGTCAAGAACTTTCGGTGGAAAAAAAGTGTGTACACTTTTTATTTTAATTTTTAAATACGTGCACTTATGTGTGACTCGGATTGGTGAACTGATACATATATATCGTAAATTTTGTATCAAATTACAGTTTTCGCAGGCGTGAAGAAACCAAGGTGGTTTTAAGTTGGACGAGTGTAAATATCAAATCCCACATATTGTATTCAGTGCTATAGTAAATAGAGACTTGAATAAATATATAACAGTCTAATTAGTTATTAATTTTATGATTTGTTTTTTGTGAAACATTTCGTACAGAAGCTTTAGCAATATTTCTAAAGCTTCTGTATGAATTAATAATTATTTTTTTAATGTATTAAAGTAGAAAATACATAACTATCTAAAACATGAAATTTAATAAAGTTGCATGTAAAAAATATTTTAATTGAAGTTTGTGCATAAGATTTACAGATTTTGACAAGAATTTAACAGTTTCTCTACACTTAAATTATTTGAAATAAAACCTATAGTATACAAAAGTAGTATACAAATGGAGGTTACGTAAATATATTTTTATTCAACTCTACATACAATAATTTTTCGTCTTTTAATGGTATCGACCATCCCTATATAAATGCATCCAGAGATGTTGTGCAGTTAACTTTAAACAATCTGGGAAAATATGTGCTATGTATCATATATTTAATATATGAATAATAATACGTAAAATTGGTTTTAATTTGACTCTGAAGCAGTACAGAAAAAAATAGCTATGTCGTGATGTAGTGTTTTATATAGCTGTCTGAATTACTAGTTTTTAAAATTACAATAGTACTAATAATACAATATTTCTTGATTAATTTTGATTTATTTAACCTATTGTTAATTGTTTTACAACATAGCATATTGACATTGGCCAACATAAAAATGACACCCTTGCGAATATTGTACAACATCGGTTTACGACATTGATCAACATTAGTCGTACAACATTCATGGGCATTCTTTTACAGTACTTCTCAATTATACATTTTTCCATTCCCTTCGCATAACTTTTTAAATCTGTTCGTTGAGTAGAAAAAAAATTATTTACAAAGGTAATTTTCTTTATATTTATCTTAATTAACAAAAATTTTGTTAATTAGATAAATATAAAGAAAATTACCTTTGTAAATAATTTTTTTAATAAAAAATTAATAATTATATTAATATTTTTTTTAGTAAATAATTTACAAAGGTAATTTTCTTTATATTTATCTAATTAACAAAAATTTAGTTAATTAGATTAATATAAAGAAAATTACCTTTGTAAATAATTTTTTTTTTTACTCAACGAACAGATTAGTTAAAAAGTTATGCGAAGGGAATGTTTTATTGAGAAGTACTGTAAAAGCCCATGAATGTGGTATGACTAATGTTGATCAATGTCGTAAACCGATGTTGTACAATTTTCCCAAGGGTGTCATTTTTATGTCGGCCAATGTCGATATGCGACATTGTACGACGTTGATAAATGTTGGCCAATGTCGTAAAACGACGTCGTACAATATTTGCTAGGGGGGTCCATTTTTATGTCGGCCAATGTCAATATGCGATGTTGACCAATGTCGTGAACCGATGTAGTACAATATCGGCAAGGGTGTCATTTTTATGTCGGCCAATGTCGATATGCGACATTGTACGACGTTGATAAATGTTGGCCAATGTCGTAAAACGACGTCGTACAATATTGACTGGGGGGTCCATTTTTACGTCGGCCAATATTGACACCAATGTCGGCCAATATTTTTTTTTAATATTGGCCGACGTTGGTGTGCTACCTGGGACAATACGATAAATAAATAAATGATTTTTTCTTATAAATTAGTCCGATCGGTAATATTTAGAAAAATTCGATTTGTTACTGGAATACGCGCGCGCGATTCCGTTACTGATATTTCGTAAACTTATACTCAAGACGTTAAAGCATAGTTTTCGCTAACTATTAATTTCTTACTAAATGATTTCGTCGACAGATCTGAACGCCTCATCACATCGATAAATTGGCACTTCAAAATATCGAATCATATCTTATACATCTAAGTACAGAACACTGGCCGGATACCCGGCCTACACAACGGGCGAAGCCCTAGGTTTAAAGCCGCCGGAGCTGCGGGGAAGCTCCGACCAAGGGGCACCGGAGGACCACTCCACGCACATGACGACGAAGCCGCGTTCAAAGGACGACGACGCCCCAGACCAATCTCACAGCTCACCTCTCACAGTCCCTTTCCAAGGGCGCCACCGCTCAAGGGTGACACGTCCCCCCGGGTCGGATCCATGGGGTTGCGCCATCGAAGGCCCGGAACGCCGACGCACTCTCATGATCCCTACTACAAAGTTGGCATCGTCGAGAGGCACGACTAGTTTTGATTTCGGCTCAAGGGGGCAAATCGCTGATAGGAAACATCCACCTTATAAAAGGTGCCGTCTCCCTTCCAGGTTTCATGCCCACCAGTACATTTTCACCCAGTACACTCTTGAAACAAAAGAGTGAAATTCACTCCTATAGGAGAAGTGCATTTTCGGCACCGGAAAGGAGTGGAAATTAACTCAGACTGAGTTAAAACCGCTCGTTTTAAGAGTGTAGGACGCAGATTGTTTTCTTTTATTTCTTTTACCCACTCCGAAAAAGAGTGAAATTCACTCCGATAGGAGAAGTGCATTTTCGGCACGGAAAGGAGTGGAAATTAACTCAGACTGAGTTAAAACCGCTCGTTTGTTTTAAGAGTGTACTTTGGTCGCCCTTACAAGCGACGTCGGGACGTTTAACCGAATAATGCGGCAGGCGAACTTACGACGACTAAACTCCATCTGCGCCCTCTTGCTTCCTCAACGTTACCATGAGCGGGTATGAGGACCTTCCTCTCACAGCGCTTGCGTTCAAATACTAGGTCAAATACTAAGTCACTCAGTTCTGTCTGTCGCCATCGGGTCGGTCCACGGTACAACCTCCTCGGACCCAGTCCTCGACTCGCATCACTATACATCTAAGTACAGATTGCAATATAATTCTATTAAACAGAGACAGGTTCCCGATTAACGGCGAATAAGACCGAATAACTGCGTGTCTCCAAACCAAAGTGCCTCTGTTTTAATCCAATGGGGATTGGGGAAAATGATTTTCTAAGCCACGCTTCTCCAGCTGTATAATAAAAAAAGAAAGAACTAAGTATTCCTCAAAACAAAGAACAGAGCATAATAACTATTTCCGAAAAAGTACAAAAAGATGAATCTTATTAACTAGGTCAGTAGCCTGTTTTTCAAATATATTGTTATAAAAAAAATTGTGACGTTCCAATGGAAGTATTTTAATGTATGGTCGAATGGGATAACTTCGACCCTGGACTGGAGAGGGCAACTTTGGTCCAAGCTGTTCAAAACTAATAACTTTTCAATAAATTACACTTTTTAAAAATGTGCTTCCTTTTTTTCTTGCTTTGCCATAACACAGGGGTGCCTACAGGGGGGGGGGGGGTCAACGACGCAGACTGCGACGTTGAAATCATAATATTGACATCATAAATATTCAGAATTGTGTATATAACAGTTCTATGAATGAATGACCTTCGGATAATATTTCTGGCCTAGCATACATACTAAGGTCCAAGCCATTTTCCCGCCATTGCTTTAGTTAGAAACAGTAGGAAGATACTTGTCGTGTGGTGTCAAATGTGTGGGTGATTGAATATAGTTAAGAAAGTTCAATTCCTAGTTTCAGGGTAAGAATTTTGTTTAATATTTAATTTTAATTTGGTAACTTAATAAATAGTAACATTTTTAAGTGAAACTATATCTGTAAACATAATAGAATTATTCTGATTTGTGTGTTAATGTCAAATGTGATGTGTTGCATAGAAGGAAGCTGTTTTGATTGGATCACGTGTCTGGCTATTTTTATTGATTTAAAAAATAATATAATTACATAAATTTTGAGCGGAATTTTTACTGATTATTTAGATTCTCAATAGCTTTTGCTGTAAAAAAATCTATTTTAAGGAAAATTAAAAATAAGTTGCAATTCCGGATTATAAAAGCTATTAAAAAATGTGCTTCCCTTTTCAATTAGGGGCAACTCTGCGTTGACCTATCAGTAGAAAAATATTCAAGAAGAAAGTCAGTACTTGGGTTTTATTTCTTAGGACAAAGTTACCCCATTCGATGGTACTTAAAGTACATCATTTTACTATAAAGTTTCTTAACACCATAAAATTCCTATCTATACCCAAAGTGGTGTAAATTAAATTAGGTTCAATTCTTACTCCATAAATCCATATAAAAAATAAAAAAACCACACCGGGTTTTTTTTTTTTGGGGGGGGGGGGCGGATTTAAAAAAAAATTTAGGGGGGGGCGTCGTTTGCTCTTTGGGGGGGGGGGGAAAACGGCACCTTTTCCATAACATAGGAGTTGTAGTTTGAATTATCGTCCCAGTAGACTACACGAGGGCTTTGGCGATGGGGTTGTATTTTTGTACCAGTCAAGTGACGCCTAACCCAAATAAAAATAATTTAAAATAAAGTCGTACTGGGTTTTTCGATGGTCCAAAATTATTTTTCCAGGGGAAAAAATTATTTTATTTTTTTAATGAAAATAAAAACCCTTTCGTGTATTTTTGTTTTTTTTTTATTTTTTTTTTTTGTTTATATTTTTTTAAAATTAGCTTTCAAATATGATTACTTTGATTGTAATTAAATTCCTAATTCCCCAAATTTTTATAATTTTAAAAAAATAATTTTTGAAAAGCTAGCACCAAAGTTTTTTTTACAACTTTATTTTTTTTTTACACATGTCTTAGGGAAAAAGACACCCTTTGATCGACCTTTAAAAAAGAAAAATTTTAATGAAAAAGCCATAAAATACAATGATTTTTTGATCACACTAGGAAATACGTTTAAATTTTTACATTTTTA
>JAFNEN010002611.1:0-15518 GCA_019343175.1 Oedothorax gibbosus
CCCAAATGCAAATTGCTAATTTCGCCAAAGTTCCATGGGGTTACCAATTTGGGTAAAATTTCCCCGGCCACGTTCTTTGGGTAAACCGGAATATTTTTCGGCATAAATAAGGAATTTGTATTTTATATAAACTTTTCAACCATAAAAAGGGATAAATGTCTGTATTGTTTTTGATTTTAAGACGTAATGTCGCGGAATTTTGCCTTTGGGCGCTTTGGCAATTTTAAAATTTTTAACGTGGGTACTATTCCCTCCGTTGTATGGGTTGGGGTTATTTTGAATTAGTCGCTTAAAAGCACACGCGAGTGTTTAAAAAGGGGAGTCTAATTTAAACCACAGCAAGTTACAGCCGACTGTGAGTAGGTTCAATGCACCTTTTTAAGGGGCAATCGTGCAGCTTTGGGAATTTGGAGGATATTTATAAGTGCCCTTTCCTCTATAGGGGGTATTAGTCTCGGATTTTTTTTGCTGCACGAGCCGTTTATGGCGGGCCGCCGCGCAAAATGAACAGCAGCTGTGTACATTTGCGTTGGCCATTTTATATTAGGCAGTTTTTTTTTGGCGATCCCCGGACCTGAACCTGGGCCCTCTCATGCAAAGAAACTTTACCGACGGTCCCCCAACCCCTATCGATTGTAGAAATAGAAGTGAATTTTTTCCACTTTTGGGGCGTTTATTTTCCCGCAAATCGTGAAATAAAACGGGCCCCCAAATTACTTTCATGTAGCTGTTCTGGCAATTTGAACGGGGGCCTATGGGGAAAGCCCTCAAAACCCTGGGGGGGCCTGGAAAAAAATAAAACCCCTTAATCAGAAGGGAAAGGAGTTTACAATTCCTGAGGGGGAGTAGACCATTGGAGGGATAAAAGGGGTAAAAAATAAAATTTTACAAAAAAAAAATACTAAATGGGGTTTTTAAAGGGTAAACCCGTGCAATGGGTTTAAAAAAGCTAGGGGTTTTATAAAAAAAAATTATAAGCGGGGTTGGTTGTGTGAAGGTCTCGCGTTAAAGCTGAATGGGTGTGTTTTTTTTTCCTTTTTTTTAATCTATATATTTTAATTTTTTCTCACCAAATTAAAAAAAACGCGCAAATTGAGCAAAAAAGGGTTTTTTGGGCGGGAAATTACGAGGGACATTTTAAAGTCCCTTTAAGCGTTTTTTTAAAATTTTGGCTTTTAAAGAAAATTTTAAAAAGGAAACCAGGTTTCCTATACTTTTAAAACTTTTTGGGAACAATACAAAATTTATTACCCTAAAAGGATTTAAAGGGAAAACATATATTTGGCGTTTTAAAACTTTTTTAGTCCGTGAAAGAAGAGTATTTATTTGCAAATTATAACTAAACAAAAACGTCCCTCTTCCTAGGGGGTTTTTGAGGCATAAATTTTGGTAAGTTTGCAGACGCTAAACAAAATTTAAAAGAAATCCTTCTATTAAAATGACTTATTAAAATTTTTTTGAAATTTGGTTTTTTCGAACTTTAGGTAATAGGGGGACCTGGATTGCTTTTAAAAACCGCAAAGATGATGATCTAAAAAATCTATTATCACTTGTTACGTTACACAGGTCCCGATGGGGAATAGCCCTACAAAAAAATGGTCCGTAGAGATCCATAAAAAAAATTTTGAAAGGGGATTTGGCCAAGGGATTCGTAGAGATCAGCTCTATTGATACCCGTAGGAAAAACCCCCGTACACCCTTAAATGATCTCTAGGGAAAACCCTTTGGGCCCAAAATTTCCCCGTAAAAACCTCTTAATTTGTTTGGGCCCAAAACCCCGTAACTTACTAAAACCTCTACGGATATCCGTAGGCCAAATCCCCCGTAAAACCCCGTATGGTTTGTCCTTTGGGCCCAAATCCCCGTACAGCCTACTGACCCTACGGTTTGTCCCCCCCAAAACCCCCCGTACAACCTTAGGGATTTTCCTTTGGGCCCAAAACCCCGTACAGCCTACTCCCCTTACGGATTTTCCCTTTGGGCCAAATCCCCGTCAACCTTACGGATGTCCTTGGGCCCAAAAACCCCCTACCCCCTACGCCTCTACGGATGTCCGGGGCCCAAATTCCCCCGTACAGCTACTGACCTCTAGGGATTCATTTGGGGCCCAAACCCCCGTACTTTCCTCTACGGTTTGCCCTTTGGGCCAAACCCCCCGTACAGCCTACTGCCCTTACGGAAAAATCTTTGGCCAAATCCCTGACTTTCCTTACGGAGGCCATTGGCCAAACCCCCGTACACCCTTTACTGACCTCTACGAATATTGTGGGAAAATTTCCCCAAACAGCCAAATTTGTCTAAAAGGAATCACTCTAGGGTTACCCCAAAAGGCCCATCCCCAAAACCATTTTTCTACTGATTTTCTATAGACATTGTCCTATAATATACGCTGGCCTTAAATTTGGTGTGCCTACAATATCTGCGGGTAATTTACTCATTCGTCCAAAAATAGTTTACCCTTTGGGAGAGTAATAAATATTAGTTTAAAATGAAACAAATACATCATGAATGAACAATTATTGTTTATAAAAATTAAATTTTAAATTATTTATTTTTTTTTAAATCACATACAGAGGCCCCTTGATTATTTTATCAATTTGGGGACCAGGGGTAGGTGGGATAATCGAAAATTTTCATTAATAAAACTTATGGTACAGAGGTTGGGGAAGTCTTAAAACCGAAAATCCCCCCAATTCCGAATTCCACGCTGATTTTGTTTTTTGGTTAAAAACTTTGGGTTTTTTCAGTTTTAAAAATTATCTCTGAAACCGAGACTTCCTGAAAGACAAAAAGAGCTCTAGAAACAAAATTTTGTCATTTCTGACAATTGGTTTAAATTTTTTGTTTTTTTTTTTAAAAATCACAAATTTTAACAAAATTTAAAAGTTTCCCGAAAATTTTTGGGTTGCCCAAAAATTTTTTTGACTTTTTTATTGCAAACTATTTTAAAAATTATGCAGGTTCCAGATTTCAAAAACCCAAAAATTTTCCCCCTGAAAATTACTGATTTCGGTTTTTTTTTTTGTAAACAACTACTAAAATCTGCGGGAAAATTTTTTGACTTTACTGTTCAGTTAACGAATTCCAGATAAAAGGGGTCGAAAAATTTGAATTTATGTTTTTACTTTATTTTTTCCCCCAAAAGATTTAAATTTTTCCGAAATGTAGGCCCCTAATTTGGGATTTTGTCTCTATAATCAGTAGCCCTATATCTATCAAAAAATTTAATGTACAGCTGACGGGAAAATCTCCCCCGAAATTCCCCACTTTTTTATGGGCTCCCCATTACAATGTAATTTTTGGATCGTTGAGGATGCCCGAAAACCAAAGGTCGCTCATAAAAATTTCAAGAACAGCATGTGGATTAGGTTCAATATAAAACCTGTATATAAAATTTATAGGGAACAATATGGGATAAAAATTGTTTTGGGAAACTGATATTGATTCAAATAAAAAAACTATTGTTTAACCCAAACTTTGGTTTTAAGGGTTACAAGTCTTATGAAATTTGGATAAAATAAAAGAAATGAAAATTTAAGTTGTATGAAACAGCATACCCCGTATTTGGAAATGGATAAAAAATACTCTTATGGTAAAAAAATTTTGGAAAGGTTTAAAATGAAATCTTCCCCCTAAAAGTAAAATTCATATCCCGTAAAAGTCTGTTACAGTAGAAATTTGTTTATAACACCAAAATTTTTGGCCCCTTAAATTGTCTACGACCTTGATGTTAATAATATCTTGCTTATAAAAAAATTTTTTTAAATGAACCCTTTGGTTTATTTTTACAATCCCAAAAAATGTTTTTTGATATACAAAATCCCCTGCTTAAAGAAAAATTCATTTTAATTTTAAAATTAGAAATGAGTATATCATACTTATTTTCCCCACGATTTACACTTAAAAATTCTTTCCCTTTTTATAATGTTACTAATTATAACTAGATTAATTTTATATTATTGGGGCCCCTTGAAATACCCTATAACCAAGTCGGGGTTATTAGAAATTTCCCCTTTCCCATGATAATTTTTAAAATAATTTTAACTATGCCCGGGGGGTTTTTTAAAAAATTTTTGTTAAATCTTTTTAATTTATGCAAGGGAAAAAAAAGAACAATGGTTTTTTTTAAGTTAAATTTAAAAACCTTTTAAACCCCAAAACTTACTTTATTTGGTTTTTTGCTCAACGGTCTGGGACATTTTTCAGTGCTTTAAAAGTTAAAAAAAAAAAAACAGGGTTATTACAAATAAAACGGGGTACATGACATATCCCTTAGCAAAACCAAATTCTGCAGTTTACTTACAATATTTTTCATTTGAAAAAAATTTAAAAAATAAAAAAAAACCCCTTTTGTTATAAAAATTTTTCAAAAACCATTTGTATATTTACACATTATTTTCAATTTTTTACACATTATTTAAATTTTTTTAAATTTAAAATTTTAAATTTTAAACATTGAAATTAAAATATCGCCCGGGAAAATGGGGAAAAACCAAGAATGGAAAAAAAACACAGGTAAAAAACCCGGGAAAGGGAACAAATTTCTGGCTTCGGTTTAAAGGGGGAAAAAAACCCAGGTCTTTAGTAAAACCAGTTTTTAAAAAAAAAAAAAAATTTGGTTTATAGAATAAACCTTTTAAGCGGCTAAACTAAAGGGTTATTGTTATTTGAATTTTTTGCCCGCACTAAAGCTAAAACGGGGGTTTTGGGCAAGGGTGTCGAAATTTAAACCCCACATTAAAGAAAAAAGAGCTACTAAACTGAAGGAAAATTTAATGCTGTTTGATAAAAAATGGTTTGGTGCTAAAAATATATCGTAATGGATTTATATGTTTAGGGGTTCATTATACTTTTTAAACCCTCTTAAAAAAAAAATCCCCTAAGCATCAAAAACTATGCCTTTGGTAAGGGCTATTCATTTGCCCTATTATTGGGCAAAAAAAAAAATCAAAACCAAACCCGGGGCACATGAAGTGCTTTTTTTTTAATTTAAAAAACAAAAATTTATTTTTATTTTTTAATTTCATTTTTTTAAAAATGTAAAAGGCAACTTAATAAAAAACTATTCCTTTTGAAAGGGCATTTTTTGCATTTTTGTTTTTCAAAAAAATTTTCGAAAATCACACCTTCGAGACTTTTTTAAATACATATATTTTTTTATCGGCCCCACCCTATGATTGTGGGTTTAAATTACGACTCCTCTCCCCCAAGGGCCCTGTTTTAGCACCCTTACATTACGTAAAATCACCCCCCTTTTAAAAAATGTTTCCCAAAACCTGGTCGCCATTATAAGTTGCCTAGGGTGCCCACTCGTAAAGTACTTAAATTTTTGGGAAATTTTTTTAAAAAAATTTCAAAACTTACTTGGGAAAAGCTTCTTTTAGACTTTAAAAGGGGAAACCCCCTTTCTCAAAGGTAGATTTGGGGGTGAAGGCAGCTTATTTTCCCTCCTGCCCCCATTCCTTTCCCTTTTTAAGCTTAAAAGTGGGGTTTTTTTAATGAAAAAACTTTAAAAATTTAAATTTAAATTTAGGCGAGGGTTTTAAACCAAAAAAACCCTCCCCCTATTATCTTAAAATTTTTTTAAAGGTTTTTCATATATTTTATAAAGATGAAATAACTAGAAAGAAAAAAAAAAAAGTTTAAAAAATTAAAAACATATTTTAAAAAACTTTTAAAAACTTTACAAAAAATTCTGAACTTTTTTACCATTCAAAGCCCCCCAAATTTTTATTAAATTTTAATTTTTAAAAAATTTCTTTTTTAAAAAAAATGTGTTTTTTAATTAAAAAGATTTTACACTTGAAAAATTTTTATTTTTACAAGGGATTTTTTAAAAAAAGACATCTCATTCTAAAAAAATTTAAAAAAAAACTACTAAAATTTTTTTTGGCCCAAAAGGGGAAAAAAATTATTTTACTATACATTTTTTTTTAAATATAATGTTATTATCCTCGCAAAATTTCACTCTGATTTTAAAAAAAAAAGTTTTTTTCTCAAAAAAATTTATTCAATGCCCAAAAAACAAAAAGCATACAACGAACACAATTTCACATGCGGAAAACTGTTGTATTTCCGATAAAATGTTTTTAAAAAAAATATAACCTTCCCCTTTTACTTTTTTTTTAAATTTTTCTTTTTAAACCCTTTAAATTTAAATTTAAAAATTTTAATTTTGCTTTAAAATAATTTTTTAAGGTTAAAAAATTAAGAACAAAATTTTAAAAAAAAACAAATATTTTGCAAAAAGGTTTTACGGGGTTAAAAAAGTTTAAATTTAAATTTTGGGTTTTTTACTAAAGAATTTTCAAATGGAATTTTAATAAAATTTTAAACTTCGGGTGTTTTCCCCTTTTTTCTTTTTTAAATTTTAAACCAAAACTACATTACTTTAATTTAAAAAAAAAACATTTTTTGTTAAAACAAACCTTTTTTTATTTTTCCCCCTTTAAAAAACCCGTAGAGTCTTTTTTGGAACTTGGGGGTTATTGCTCTCCAAAAAAAATTTTTTGTTTTTTGAATTTATTTCATTGTCAATGGGGGGAAAGTGTGTTATAATCTAATTTTTAACACTGGGCCCCAAACCCCTTTCCCTTTTTGTAAAATTTGTAACCCCAAAAAAAACTCCTAATTCTGGGAAAAGGGGCCGAAATTTTTTTTCCCCCCCGCCGACGATTTTGCAAAAACGCCCAAAAAAAGAAAATTTTTTTTTTAGAAATCAAAAACAAATTAAAAATTGGGTTATTGGGGGAAAAAAAAGGTTTATTGGGTTTAAATTAAAAAAAATTTTTTAAAAAAAAAAAATTCATTTTTAAAAAATATATCTGAAATAAGTTGAGGTTTTAAAAAGGGGTTTTTTTTTTTTTAACGTTCGACCTTTTTTTAGCTTTTTTTTTAGAATATTATAATTAAACAAAAAAAATTTTTTTTTAAAATTTTTTCTATTTTTTAAAATTTTTGGGGGGTTTTTTTTTAAAAAAAAAAAAGGGTTTTTTTTTTTTTTTTAATGAGAAAAAAATTTTAAAAAAAAATCATAAAGTTTAAACTGGCCCCTTTCCCCCTTTTTAAATTTTTCTTTCAAATTAACTTTAAAAAAAAATAAAAAAAAAGAAATAAAAAAATTTAAAAAAATTTTTTTTTTATTTTTTGAAGTTTTTTTTTCCTTTTTAAAAAAAAGGCCTCAGTTTGTTTTGGGGGATAATTTTCCCCTTTTTTTTCCCCTCAACACGAAAATGGGGAAAAAACCCCCCGTGAAACCCCCCCATAAAAAAAAATTAAAAATTTTTTTAAAAACTAAAAAACCCCCCATCTTTTTTTCCCAAAAATTTTAGTTTGGAATAAAAAAAATTTATAAGAGTACTTAAAAAAATTTTAAAAAATTTTTTAAATTTGGCCCCCAAATTTTTTAAAATTTTTATTTTTTCCCTTTGTAGGGTTTTTAAAAACTTTTTGGGGTTCCCCCCGGGAAAATTTTTTTTTTTTAAAAAAATTTTTTTCTATTTTTTGGGGAAAAATGACTTTTAAAATTTTTAAATTAAAATTTTTAAAAAAAAAATTTTTTAAATTTTTGCAAATTTAAAACTAAATAATTTTTATTCATTTTAATTTCAAAATTTGGATTCCTTCGGCCCATTCCATAAAAGGGGTTCAAACGGTTTTTAAAACCCCCCCCTCGTAAAAAAATTCGTTTAAAAAATTTTTGGGGAAAAAAAAAAAATTTTTAAAAAAATTTTTTTTTTTTTTTTTAAATTTTTTTTTTTTTTAAAAAATTTTTTTAAATAAATTTAAAAAATTTTAAAAAATTTTACCCCAAAAAAAATTTGGGGTTTGGGGGGAAAATTTTTAATTTTTTTAAAGTAATTTTAAAACCCAAAAAAGAAATTTTTGGAACAAAAATTTAAATTTTTTAAATTTGGGGAAAAAAATTTTTATTTTTTTTTTACAATTAAAACCCCTTTGGGGGAAAATTGATCCTAGGGGGGGGGGGAAAAGGTTTTTAAAAAATTTGCACTCAACCCATAATTTTTTTTTTTTAAAAAATTTTTTTTTTTTTTTTACTTGCATTGCTTTTTAAAAAAAAAAATTTTTTTTTTCGGGGAAAAAGATGACTATTAAAAAAAAATGAGTAAATTTACTTTTTTTAAACCCCCTTTTAAAACCCCCTTATAATAAAATTAAAAAAAATTAAAAAAAAAAATAATTAGTAGAAATATATTTTTTTTAAAATTTTTTTTTTACTTTTTTTTTTAATAAAAGGGGGGGGTTAAAAAAAAAAAAGGGGAGTAGTTTAAAAAAATTTGTAGGGGTTTAAAAATTAAAAAATGTTTTTTTTAAAAAAAATAAAGGTTTTTAAAAAAAAGCGTTTTAAAAAAAAAAAACCCAAAATATCCAATACTCAATTTTTTCCTATTTTTTTTGACTTTTTATTTTATATTTGTTAAAAAAAGGGTTTTGGTTAAAACCCCCATTCGGGGAAAACCTATTTATTTTTAAATCCATTTAAACTGTTTTGTTTTTTGGATATCCATAAGAACCCGGGAAAAAACTGACCACATTTTATTTATTTCGGTTTAAAAATCTATGGATTTTTCCCTAGAGATCGGGGGTTTTAAAAAATTTTCCTTGTATTGAAAAACCCATGGATTTTGTAATTTATATCATGAGAATAAAAACTTTTTGTAAACCCCCAAAACAATGAGACCCTTTTTCCCCCCACCCCAAAATCGGGGGGTTTTTTCCCTTTTAAAACAAAAGGGGTTTTTTTGATCAGTAGGTTTTTTACTGATTTTTTGGGGTTTTTTTTAGTAGGGAGGCCCTTGAAGCCCGAGGGATACCTTTCAAATTTTTAAGGAAACCCAAAAAAATTTTCCTTTTGGGCTCAATTTTTACATCGTTTACGGTTTTTTTTTGGGGAATTTTTTTCGTCTTGTCTTAAATATTTGCATATTTTCTGGTTATTCGGGGCTACGAGCCAAACAAAATAAAAAAAATTCAGGGGCACCGTCATTAAAATTTTTTTGGGGTTTTCCCCTTTGGGGGTAAAAATTTCTGTGTAAATTGTTTTTTAAATTTTGAGTTCTACATTTTTTTTTGGGGGGCCCCCCCCTGATATTCTAAACCCAAAAAAGGGGCACAAAAAACTCCCCCCGGGGCGCCCCCACAAAAAATTTTTGGAAAATTTGGGGTTGGGGGAAAAAAAAATTAAAAAACCTAAAAAAAGCTCACCGCCCCTTAATTCTCGGTTCCCCCCGGGTTCGTTTTTTCTTTTGGAAAAAACCCGACCATCCGAAGGGCGAATACTAAAAAGCCCCAAGAGTTCTCTGGCCTTTTTTTTTTAAAAGGGGTATTTTAACCCAAATTAGGGGGAGGCTTTTTTTGTTTTTAAAATTGATCTGGCGCTTTGATACCAAAAAAAAAATGTGCTCAAAAAAAAAATTTTTAAAAATACCCTTTTTTTTAAAAAAAAAATTCCCCTTTTTTTGGGGGTTTTAAAAAGGGGAAATTTTTTAGGGTTTTTACCAAAATTACTTTTACAATTTTTTTTTAAAAAGCGCCATACCCCTTTTGACCCCAAAAACCGAAAGGGATTTTTTTTAAGGTTTTGTGTTAAAATAGTTAAAAGGGGCAATATTATTTTGAAAAACGGCAAAAAAAATTCATTCATATATATTAAAAATTTTAAATCCTTGGTTTTTTTTTTATTCATGTTTTTCCCGAAAGAAAAAAATTTTTTTTCTTTCTAAAATTCCTTTATCGACACCACTTTTCAAAATTTTTTACCAGTAAAAAAAAAAAATTTTTTTTTCCCCAAAAAAGTGGTTTTCCCATACTGTTACCCCTCCAGACTCCTTTTTTTGAATAAGGGGGTTTGGGTTCTTTAGTGATAAAGTATTTTTTTTCCCCTTTTTTTTAAAAAAAAAATCTTACTGGGGGCCCCCTTTGTATTTTTTTCCCTTTTGCCCCAAACGTATCTCGGAAAAAACAAAAAATTTTGGAAAGTTTTGGGTTTTAAAGGGTTTTAATTTTATGATCCTCATCTATACACAATTGCTTATGTGCGGAAACTCTTTTCCAAACCCCAATATTTAACCTTAGGGAATTAAAAATTTTTTTTTATCTATCTTGTTTTGGGCCCATGATAAGGGGACGATTCGGGCGTGATTTTTTTTTTTGTTTTTAAAAGACAATTTTTGACGTAACTGTAGGCGTAACCTTTCTTTTTTAGACAAATTTAGCTCCCCGGTTTTTTGTGGGGGAAAAAGGAAACGTTTGACGAAAGGGGACGTAAATAAAGGGTTTTTGGAGGTTTCCAAATGCCCCTTTTTTTTCTTAAAAAGTGTTACTTTTAAAAAAATTTATCTGTGTAAAAATGATAAATTCGAAACAATATAAACAAGAACTTTAAAAAAAAAATAACCCACTTTGTAGTTCTAGAGCGACTTCTTTCCCCCAAACCCAATTCAATAAACCCTGGTTCTTGTTCAAAGGGAAAAACTAGAAAGGCCACGCGTACGGTGACGTCACAGCTAAGTACTACCCCAAAGTAGTCTTAACCCCCAAAAAAAAATTTCCCCGGGCTAATTCGTCCAAAATTTGATGGCTTTCGCCCATGGTGTTACAGTACGTCAATCATTTTTCTTCTACTCTACAAACAAAACCCTGTAAATTTACCATTTGAAACAACAGGTAACAAAAACCCCTGACTTCCTTTCTTTCGTCTCTGTAAACCCCAGCACCTTATTCAAGCAAAGTACGGTATTTTTGCTCGAAAAAATTCTATTCCCTTTTCCCCAAAAACGCAATAAGTGAGAGTGCCTTTCCAAAAAGGGGGTCGAAGAAGACACTCCATGAAAAATGGATGGGACCGATGCGTTCGCACGCCCAAACAAACACCCAGCCACGGACACTTTTACTTTGACATCGAATAAAATTAAATAAACAAAATTGATTAAAATAAAGATAAAAATGAGGGTTTCATACTTTGAGGAAAAAACCATGGGTTTGAAAATTTAAAGGGGCCCTAATAGCAAAATACAACGAAAACCTTAAAATTTTGGGAAATTATTTAAAAAAATTTTGTCGCAGTCATCCCGACTATTTTTTTAAAAAATCAATTGTCTTTTTTTGGTAGGTTCTAATAATTCCTTTTATCTCGTGGAAAAAAATCATAAAAAATTGCAAAACTTCACCCAAACTTAAATTTTGGGCAAAATTCTGTTATTTTTAAATCCCCGAAACTTCCCAAGAAATTGGGAAGCTATCCTGTAAATTTTTAAACTCCCTTTAAATTTTATGCGGACACAAATCCGGGAAAAATTAAAATCTCAGTGAAATTATAGAAGCCCCGGGTTTTTTGGATAAATTACACGAAAAAAGCATTTTTTTTTTAAAAATATTTTTCTAAAAAAAGCTCTCGGATAATATGGTTTTCTTCACTCTTTTAAATTTTTTCATCCCAGATTGTTTTTTAAAAATTTTTTTTTAGCCATTTTCCCAGAGTGAGACGCACACATTTAGAAAAATCCATAAATGGGAATTATCGATTACTTGAGAGCTGAAAATTTTTTTTTTTTCTCCCACTTCCCAAGATTTTTAAGGGGGTTCATATGTTTGGGTTTTTCTGATTGGGGCATAAATAGCCTACACTTTGGGTTTTGCGGGGAAGGGGCCCAGTGCTTTATAGGGGGGAGGGGCCGGGATCCCGAGCGAGCACCCCAAACCCAACCTTGGCGGCCAATTTACGACTTGATTGAACATGAACTAGCCTCCTCAACAAAAAATAGGGTTTGGGTTGGGGGTATATTTTCAGGCTTTTGTGCTTTTGGGCCCCAAGGACCCCTTATAAACCTTTGTCAAAAGGACGGACCGACATACCCACACATCAAAGGGAGATGCTGCCATCTATCGCCACCCTCCACAATTTGACATGTCCCCGAAGGGTCAACAAAAAATTCCGTAAAATACAAGTCGAAATTATCCCATTTTTAAAAAAAAAATTAAAAAGAAGCTTTTTATTTCCCCCCTCCTTGGGATCAATGGTCTGAAGACCAAAGACCTACCAAATTTGGGCTAAATTTTGACATTTTGCAGGGGCAATTTTCGGAAAATGGAGTCTCCCAAGATTTTTACACACCTTTAGAAAAAAATCGAATTCCTTTCAATGCACTCTAGTTATTTGGTCAAAACCACATGCTGGTAGAAGTCATCGACCGAAGTTTTTTCCGTACTGCTCGTACTCAAAATTTGGAGACTCATTTAAAAACATCTTGGTGATTTTGCAAAAAAGCAACATGTCAAAAAATTATAATAAAAAGTCTAATTGATAATAAGTTAAATGTCACAAAAGAACGGGTAAATCTCTAGAATATACTAATCGTTATGGGATATAAATGCAAAATTATTTAGTTTAATTTTTTTAAAACAATGTTTGAAGAAATAAAATTTAAATTGTTTGTTCTGAAAAACTTTAACAAAAGAACACTCTTTTGTGGAAATTGCAGTTATTTAAAGTATGCAAAACAAACTTTTGAAGTTATATTAAGCTATGTAAACAAACTTGAACACAAATATATTTTTAAATATTATTTATGTAGGAAAGAAAATTTCAAAAAAAAAAAAAATTTTTAACCAATTTTGAAAAAATTTTGACTGTGCTACTTTAAAACCGGCAAAAGAAACAAAAAAGAAAAATTTAAAAATAATAAAAAAAAAAAATTATGAAATTTCGGAGCTACATTAAAAGTGTTTCCTTTAAAACCCCCGATTAGAAAATTGTATGGGGTCAAAAATACGAAACGGGATATTTGTTTTCTCCCTTTTTGGGGGGTACTTTTCGAAAAAGTAGTTTTGAAAATTTGTTTCGTTAACAATCTCAAAATTTTTTTTTAAAAAATACAAAAATAAAAAATTCTAGTTTAAATTTTACAATTTTAATTTTAAACTCATATGCTTTTTCGTACTCTTTTTAATTTTCAAAACGCTTTGATATTTTTTTCAAAAAAAAAAAATTAACATAAATCCTCTACACACTATTCATATATACCCGGGCTTGTGTGCTTGATCAGAGCCCCGCTTAAAAACCTTTCGCAAGTAAGACAGAACCAGAAAGAATTTTTTACTGTCAAAAAAGGAATATACACCCAGGGGAAGGAGGGAATCGCCCCGCATCCGTTACGCGCGCAGACTCCCTTGCTAGCGTAATGGCCAACCACTCGGCATCCGGGCCCCAACAAAAGCATTAGGTAAGCTAGTCTAGGGAGAAATCGGTTTACTTTTTGGCTTCCAAAACCTTTTATGTTCGAATTAAAAAAATCCTTTTAAAATTATATGCCTTCGTACAATAAAAAAAACTCAAAAGGGGAATCTGTAAGCCCCAATAGTTTTGGCGGGGAATTGATACGGACTCAGTCAGTGAATTTTTTCCTTTTAGATATGCTTAATTATTTTTAAATGAGAATTTGTACTAAGGGTATTGAAAGTCGTGTAGTGTAACCGCCCTACACTAAAAAAATTTTGGGCAGGATTGCCCCGGAAATCCGGAATTTTTTGGGTGCCACCACATGGGAGCATTGATTCACCACTTTTGTGGTATAAAAATTTGGTTTTAGCACAAAAATTTGGGAAATTTACACTCCAATAGTGGTGGGACTAGAAAAGGGCCTGGATTTTCCCGGTGCAAATTTGGGGCCAAATCTTTAGCGTGTAGTTTTCATACAAATAAAGAAAACAGTTTATCCCGAGCCTAAAAAACGGTTTGGTAAAACCCTGATGGCCCTCGAGAAATTTTGTCACACCCCACCGGCGTTTGGGTGATGAAATAGGGATTATTTAAAGAAAGAAGATGGATTAATTTTTTGCCCCCAGTTTGGTTTTTTGCTCTTGACAGTCGTTTGGTTTGGGAAAAAGGTCATTACGGTTTCGGTGTTTATGTTTTGCATCAAACAAGTTCATTTCGCGAGAATAATAATAAGGGGGATTTGGGGAAGTTGGGGTTTTAGATATTGTTTAGTATTTATGTGTCCGTGATTAAATGGGGAAAAAAATTGAAGGGGGGCCAAAGATTTACCTTTTAATTAAGATTCAGCTGTAATCCAGCAAGGGAAATATTTTTTAAAATATGTGGGATATTAAAAAAAGGGTTAGTGGGTTTAATTTTATTTTTAAAAAAATTTAAATTTTGTTTTTGATGTTTTTTAAATTTAAAAAATACTAAATCACCATAATTCATGAAGGTAAGAAAAATAGAAATTAGTTATTTTTGGGTGCCCCAAAAATTTGAGGTACCCGAAAAAATTTTGGCTTTCCTCGTGTTTAAGATTTTCTGTCCTAGAAAAGGAGAAATTTTTTAGGGTGCTATTTCAATTTCTAAAGTAAAAGAAGCCCAGGTCCCCCAAGAATTTTCCCTTCACGCCACTTTTTTCATAAAGAGGAAAAAAAAGTTTAGAGGGAAAAACTTCTTTGGTTTATGGGACTTTTTTTCATTTTGCAAATTTGTTTAATGGGGGAAAGAAAATTTCAGTTGTCTTTTTATGAGAGGGGTTAAGATTTTAGATTAATTTAGATAGCATAGATTGGAGAAAGTTTTTTGAATCTTAAAAATGAAATATTACTAATTAAAAATTAAAACTGAATTTTAAAAATTAAATAACTGTGACACAGTTATCGTTATAGGCAAAAGTTAAGATTGAGTAATAAAGGGGAAAATTTACTAAAGTTGTGGACAGAAAAAATTTTTATTATTTAAATTGGCTAAAATGACAGTTTTTTGCCTGTCATTTTGCCAAATGTCATGAGTTTGTAAAAAGTGTTGTGTCAACTTGTTTCGATTTTAGCTTTTTTTCGTTTTTTTCTTTTTTTTTTGTTTCAAAATCATCAGTTCTCATAGGGCCCCAAAAAAGTTTTTACGTGAAAAAAACATTTTCTTTAAAACTTTAAAAGATTATTTATATTTTTTTTTTTTGCTTTTTTCCTCCCAATTCCTTCCAACGGGCCCATTCCCTGGGATAGATGTGAACGAGTTTTTTTTTTTCCCGTGAAATAAGACAGAAATTTTAAAAAAAACTTTTTTAAATTGAACCAATAAAACACTCACAACCCATGGCCTCACGGTTTTTTTAGCGTTCCCAATGCAATCAAAAAAAATTAAAATAACCGTCAGTGCGGATAATTTGGGCCCAAAAAAATAGGGTTTTTTAAAAAATGTAAAATTTTAAATACAAAAAAATTTAAACCCTTAAAATCTTATGCATTCTAAGATTGTATTTTTGAATAATTTCCAAGCATTTTGTTTAAATTTTTATTTTTTTTTGGTGTTTAAAAAATTAGGATCGGTTTGGATCCGGGCGGGTTTTCTTGGTCCACGAATGAAATACATAAGAAACATACTTTTTAAAATCCTTAAAGGCTGTGTTACCGAATTAAATATTAATATTAAATGTTTAAAAATAAAAATAACAAAATTATAAATACATAGTTTTTTAAAAAAAAGTATTTCTTAACATATACTTTACAAAAATGCA
>JAFNEN010002612.1:0-14937 GCA_019343175.1 Oedothorax gibbosus
TAACTTAATACTTACTGGCAGTGTAATAAGAATTAAAAAAAAAAACGTCTTCATATGATAAGTGTAGCTAATTTACAGGGCTCTATTATCCCACTTTTTGAAATTGGTCCGAATATTTTGTTATAAAATTATATATTAAAAAAAAATCTCCAACCAATTTCAAAAAGTGGGATGATAGATCCCTAAGTCAGCTACTTTTGTCATATAAAAAACAAATTTTGTAAAAATAATCCATGCAGCCAAAAGAAATGTGGCTTACAAAATATTTTTTCCTCAGAGGTTTAGAGACCCGCGAGCATTCGCCCTTCAACACTGCCCTTTTGCTTTTGAATAAATTCCCATAACAGGAATATAAATTATTTTTGAAGTATGCCCCATACTTATATTTGATTGTATTGTTACAAAAACTAATCATGTCCCTTGACTATTTAAGCATTCTCATTGTTTAGAGTAATGTAAATTTGCTCTGGTCAAAACCATGTGAATGGTCTCTTTTTAAGCTTGCCAATACACAGTCCATTCTGTCTAAATCATCTGGTTTCGCTAGTAGTAATTCAAGTATAAAACTTGTCGGAAGTGGGAAAGTTCATAAAATTGCTTATTTGAAATTTGTAATAAAAATATCAATTAAAAAAAACTGGTTAGAAGATGTTAACAAAATTTCAAATATTTGATAGAAATCATGGCAATTAGGAAAAAGGTGCGGCACTTCCACATTATTATAGACCTTGGAAAGAAGTTTGAAATACATACATTTGAGATAATCATTTATCAAATCATTCAATTAAAAAAATATATAGTTTAAGTATTTTATAAGTTCAATTACTTAATTATAGCTATAGTATTTTAATAAAAGGACTAAAAATTAAGGTGAACAACAATGATTCAATCAAATTTTTTTATAGTGATAATACATTTCAAGATTCAGGTGCAACAGATGCTTTGTTTTTTTGCGAGTCTTCAGAATAAATGTCTTATAATACACGTCTTACTTATCAGGCTCTTCTAAAGTGTGCGTCAGAAGGTGGGTTTGAAGATTCCTCTTTAGACTAAATGACCTACTGCAATATTTACAGCTATGTGGCTTTTCTTTAGTATGTGTCTGAAGATGTCTTTGAAGGTTGGACTTTTGACTAAATGACTTATTACACACATCACAGCTATATGGTTTTTCTTGACGATGTGTCAGACGATGTTTTTGAAGGCTGGACTTTTGACTAAATGAATAATTACACAAATCACAGCTATATGGCTTTTCTTTAGTATGTGTTAGACGATGTGTTTGAAGGCTAAAAATGTTACGAAAAGACTTGTTACATAATTCACAGCCATGTGGCTTTTCTTTAGTATGTGTCAGAAGATGGGTTTGAAGGTTGGTTCTTTAGTATGTGTTAGACGATGTGTTTGAAGGCTAAAAATGTGACGAAAAGACTTGTTACATAATTCACAGCTATGTGGCTTTTCTTTAGTATGTGTCAGAAGATGGGTTTGAAGGCTGGACTTTTGACTAAATGACTTGTTACATAATTCACAGCTATGTGGCTTTTCTTTAGTATGTGTCAGAAGATGGGTTTGAAGGTTGGACTTTTGACTAAATGACTTATTACACACATCACAGCTATGTGGCTTTTCTTTAGTATGTGTCAGAAGATGGGTTTGAAGACTGGACTTGAGACTAAATGACTTATTACACAAATCACAGCTATGTGGCTTTTCTTTAGTATGTGTCAGAAGATGGGTTTGAAGGTTGGACTTGACACTAAATGACTTATTACACACATCACAGCTATGTGGCTTTTCTTTAGTATGTGTCAGAAGATGAGTTTGAAGGCCGGGCTTGTGCCTAAATAACTTATTACACACATCACAGCTATGTGGCTTTTCTTTAGTATGTGTTAGACGATGTGTTTGAAGGCTGAAAATGTGACGAAAAGACTTGTTACATAATTCACAGCTATGTGGCTTTTCTTTAGTATGTGTCAGAAGATGTGTTTGAAGGCTGGACTTTTGACTAAATGACTTGTTACATAATTCACAGCTATGTGGCTTTTCTTTAGTATGTGTCAGAAGATGGGTTTGAAGGTTGGACTTGACACTAAATGACTTATTACACACATCACAGCTATGTGGCTTTTCTTTAGTATGTGTCAGAAGATGAGTTTGAAGGCCGGGCTTGTGCCTAAATAACTTATTACACACATCACAGCTATGTGGCTTTTCTTTAGTATGTGTCAGAAGATGTGTTTGAAGGCTGGACTTTTGACTAAATGACTTGTTACATAATTCACAGCTATGTGGCTTTTCTTTAGTATGTGTCAGAAGATGGGTTTGAAGGTTGGACTTGACACTAAATGACTTATTACACACATCACAGCTATGTGGCTTTTCTTTAGTATGTGTCAGAAGATGAGTTTGAAGGCTGGGCTTGTGCCTAAATGACTTATTACACACATCACAGCTATGTGGCTTTTCTTTAGTATGTGTCAGAAGATGTCTTTGAAGGCTGGACTTTTGACTAAATGACTTATCACACATATCCCAGATATGCTGCTTTTTTTTAGTGTCCATAATCAGATTTATTTGAACCCGTGAATAAAAAAATCAATTCAATAAAAAATTTGCAATGTGGCTTAAAAGCTTTAGTGTATATAAATTTTTTTAGGAATCACTCTACTAAATAACTTGTTATGTCATGCTGGCCTGTCTGACTTTTCAATGAGAGTTGGTTAACTGAGTGTTGGTTAACTGGAGTGTATTAGGTTGAGGTGGTTAGCTTTTTGAAAGCTGGACTGAATCAAACACTTAATGTAAATTTTTTAAGGCTACTTAAAATTATTAGATCTTTAAAGAAAACCAGATAGTGTGTTTCGATAATGCAGAAATGTAAAAGTTTAGTTAAGTAAACTTTGATAATTCTTTTAGTTTCCAGTTCAGTGATAGATGTTTATCTGAAATGAATATATACATATATTAGCACATACTTGTTATCAGAAATCTCTAAACCATAAAATAACTTATCAAGGGAAAAATATAGGTATAAACCAGAAAGTCTGGTATATGGGCCATTCTACCATAATTTTATGTCCCTTGGGCATAACTTATGAAAAAATATTTCATTTTCATTCTATCTTATTATACTACTAATTAAATAGACTGGTCTGCATATAATTATAAAGGGGTATTTTAAAACAAAGAAACTCCAAAAAAAAAAATGTAGGACACAAAACATTGCCGAAAATTCCTTACCGCCCCCTGTCGTCACGAATGTCAAATTTTTAGTTTACTGCTCAAACTAATACATTTTTTTAGCTAAAAATTACATTCACACTTTACCAACAAGACTGAAAATTCAATTAAAATGAGCTGCGTGGCAAGTAAAAAATCCATTTTCTTTCAACTGGAATTAGTTCTAACACAAAAAAGACCGGAAAACATAATGAATTTTATTACTGTCTTACCTTACCAGCCCCATGATCTACGGATGGAACTGAAATCGGTTTTAACACTTACCGTATTTTTTACGACTTCGTTTTCATTAAAAATTAGTTATTTTTAAAAGCTAGTTTAAACCAGTTTCTTTGATACCATTTTGAGAAAACCACCATCCCTCATTTTATTTATTTTTTTTACAAATGAGCCTTGCTGAACTTTTTTTTGTAATTCTAGAACCCTTATATGTCCCGGTTAGGTGGTCATTCTCGCGCGGAACCTCCAGTGTTTAGTTCCCAAGCATGCTTGGTCCTCATTTTATCGACCCACTTAAGGGATGAAAGGATGAGTCAACCTCGCCTAATCCGGGACTCGATCCCTGGACCTGTGGCATGGCAATGCGAGGCACTACCACTAAGCCAATGGGGTGAAAAGCACTTAGAAACTCATTGTAATATGTCCCAGTCGGACAAAAAAAACTTTTAAAATTGGTAAATAAAAAGTTTTTTTTTTTTTAGATGGTCTTTAAAGAGTGTCGGCTGGTGACCCAGAGGTCAATCGGACCAACCAGAATATTTCCTTTTGATCAAGTGTCCGATAGTAGTGATCACAAGAACAACCTAAACCCTAAACCTGCTGTTTAAGTAATCCAAAATGGAAAAATTCCTTGATATTTCCAGAATTAAAATGTTCCGAGAATTCCCTCATTTCTAGGTTTTCCTGGTAGTTAGTAGTTAATTTTAGTGACCGGAAATGTTGGGTCACCGAGGGTTCGTCTCGCCGGACTTTGTTTCTTAGTAAAATTAAAAGATTTTTCTTAGCAGGGCATTTTTTAAGTAAAACAATTATAGCCTCTGTTCAAATTCAATAGGGTAAAATTCGCTTTTTCAAGGCCTTGAAAACTAAATGAAAACAAAATTTTAAAATTCAAGGACTTTCAAGGCCGCGTACGAACCCTGTAAATTGCAGATGTGATGAGGCGTTACAGATGACTTAAACCATCATCCATACAGATGATTTTTACCAGGTATGCAGAATATGTCCGATCCAGCGATCCTAGATCGGGAAAATTTTAGCCATCTGGGGAAATTTTGTGGAAAATATTCAATTGTTTTTGATCTTTACAATGTATTACAAAATTCCCTGACCAGCCGTTCGTTTTCTGTTTTAAAACCTACCGTTAATTTACTTTTTTGTTCTAACAAACCCAAATAGCGTACCGCTTTTGTCTCCTAAATTCAGCATGTCATAGGGCGTTGATCGCATCCGTACGCTACCCCCCCCCCCCCTGTGTCAAATAGCGTAGCCATCGCCAGCTACTGTACAGATGGTCGAAACGAGGGTTCGATTTAAGTGGTATCGCAATTTGCGATGCAAATTCACCCGAAACAACGATAAAATAATCAACCGATTCGCTACAACTGCAATGCACTTTTTTTTTTAAATAAAGATTTTTACTTTTTCTTTGCACCGTACCATTTTTACGGTGCCCGTAATTAGGTGAAACTAAACTTAAATTTCAATAAACTACAGGTTAAAATAACAGATTTTAATAATGAGGAAAAAAATTTCAATCAAAATGGGAAGATGAATTAAGATTAGGTTACACTAAAGATGATCTTCAAATCTCGGCCAGCCAGTGCAATCTCCCATTAGAAGAGGAGTCCAATAATGCTTTCCTGATTTTCTTATTTTGCTGCCTAGTAATTTTCACAAAATCTACCGATGACGTCACATTGCATCAGAATGATTGACAGTTCTCTGCGTGATCAGAAGAGTATCTCGTTACTTTTGTAGCTCCGGTTCAGGCCAAGTCGGACGACCAGGATATTTTTTCTAATCAAGTGTCCTGCTCGCGACGTCCTTGAGTAGTATTACAAGAACAGCATGAATGTTAAAATACTTTTTGTTTTACATTTGAACCTTTTTTTATACTTTGGCATACTGGGGTTTCTGATTTTAGATAATTTTTAGTTGTTTTTTTTTTAAATGGAGTATCGGTGTATACACGCTTTATATATTTAGGTTTTATGTTGCTAGTAAATTTCTAGTCCTTGAATTTTTCTGGAAAAGTGCTTGCATTTTTTTTTTAACAAATAAGACCAAAAGTTGAAGATTTCAATCCCAAAAAGGCAGTCAAGATTATTTATTTTTTTGGCAAAACCAGGTGCTAAATTTCCAGCCTTATGAAACTGCCAAACGGCCAAAACTTGAAAGTAATATACCAAATGAATGAACAGCAAAACATGTTCATAGATAAATCTGATGAATATGACCCCCTCCCCAAACACCAACCATAAATAAAATAAAATATACTTATTTTAAAGTATTTAAAAAGATATTAAAAGTACATTTAGTAATATAGTATTATATAATTATTTAAAATTTATCTTGTCGTGATAATTGTTAAAATTTGAATTTTATCGGTCACGCTTAGTTCAGCTTTTTTGGTTTTTCAAACCAAGCATTTGAGTTTGGATTTCAGTTTTTTTGTTCAACAAACCCGAACATCCCTGTATATCATAAAATTTTCTATACCTAAGGTAATACAGAATTTATGTTAAGTCTATAACATAAGTAAAATTTTGGGGAAAATTTTCAAACGGATTGGGGGAAATGTTGGGAGTAAAAACATTTTCGGCACCCCTGATTTTTACCATAAATGACTTTTATACTGTTATGTACAGTCACCCATTGCCTTACTTGTAACGAGAGTTTGAAATCAACAGTCGCAAAATGCGACCAAATCTTACAATTTTGGGACTTCAAAATAAGTTTAGTCTAGTTATCGAAACTAGATTATTTTTAAATGTCACTAGAAATTTCCTTTGTTTCCAAAGATCTTACCAAAAATGCAATCTTAAAATTGCAAACTGCCAATGTCTTAAATATGTCAAAATTTTCTTCAGTAATCTTAAAATCCCAAAATTCTAACGATACATAATTTGTGGCACTCTGGCAATCGTAAAATCTAGAAACTTCGACGATCATAGATTCTTAAAATTTTAGAGCTCCAGCAGCTAAGAAATTGCGAAACTTTGATGATCCTACACGTGCACAACTACGGCTATTCTTAAAATCATAGTTACTTCCTTGTGCAGAGTTTGTAAATAAAAAACACCGAAAAATAGCACTTTGTATTTGTATTGCACTTTTTTCTTATATTTTTCTCTCAAATGCTCCTAAATGTGCATTTGCACCTAGTTTTATTAGCAGAAATCATAAGTTAGTAGCAGAAATTGCTTCTAAATTTTTCCATCCTATTTCTATTCTGCTTGTGACACAATTTCTAAAATTTTCTCAAGCCCTAAAAAAATTTCCCTCATAAAGACACATAGGATATCGAGGAAGAGTAAAGGGGGTATCACACGAGCGTTTTCCTCCAACCCAACTCCCAACGCAACTTTCTCCCCCCAATTTCGGCCCCCACAAAGTTGCTAAAGGGTTGGCAGAGTATGAGAAGATTTCTCTTTTCCGACTGTCATAACTAAAACGATATCTCTACAGTAGGCGACAATTTATTAAAAATCGGACCTTTGGATTGATTTGAGTTTTATTTTATCGCATGCTTAGGATTTCTCTTATAATTATTAATTTTTCTTTCACCTTATTTTGTAATAAAACAAATAAACACTGAGAGATATAAGTTAAAAAGTTTTATTTTCCCAACTATAGATTGTTAAATTGCGTTGAGAGATATTTTGAAGGCTATAAAATTGTTGGATTTTTGCTTAAAATTTCAAATATTTTTTTTACAAATTTTAAATTAAAGCTGATATATACAGCATAGCTTTCACATTTCGAACAAAAGGGGCAATTTTACCCATCTACATTACATATTATAGCAAATGATATATAAAATTATTGAATTAACGTAAGAAAGTCCTTAAAAAGTAGTTTTTTTTTTACAATTAAAGTTGAACTAAAAGCTTGCTAAGGATTTTTTTCTAAGATATATAAATAAATCTTGTGTGGAATTGGCCCTAAGTAACAATTTCCGTTTAAAAAAAACCCTCAACTTTTCAACAATTTTTATCGAAAAAATAAGAAGATATGTCAAATCAAAGAGTTTTATTTCCTCTTTGTGTCAAATAGCTTATTATACTTCAGATTGAAAATCAAAATATCGTGCATGTAAAATAAATAAACAACAGCTTGGCAATTTGGCGCAATATGACCTGAAGATTTGGCTTCAACCAAAACAGAGCCGTGACGTCAGTGTAGCGACAGTCACCGATTCACCTGATTGGTTGTTGGGACCAAGTTGATCAACTCTGTCGCGATGAAACGACAGAGTTGTAGAAAATTTCTCCAACGCCTACGTCAGAGCATGTGGCAATTTCCACCAATCATGGTTCGAACATAAGTTGGGTTGAGGGTTGGGGAAAAATCTCTCGTGTGATATGGCCTTCAAGAACATTGTTGCCAAAGGACTAAACTAATTCCAAACTTAATTTAAAAATATGCATAGGCTGGCAGGCATTCTGCCTTTCAACATTATAGACAAATTTGGTACTTCTCAATTTTCTTAACATTGAAATATATGCGAGCCAACAACACTTCTACGTCCCGTTCTCTACTGTTTTGACAAGTTTGGTCTTGCAAAATATCGAAATTAGGTATATTAATGTTAAGTTTATAAATCTTCAATGCCATTGGAAGGCAAATGTGGACTTCTTCGACAGTGATGGAATCGCCACTTAAATTATTTTCCTTAACTTCGATATAAGGGATGAAGTATTTGGTGTGATTAATATCATTGCTGTAGATATTTTGTATTACTATCCACATTGAAAAATTTTGTCAGAGCAATAATGCTGTCTTATAAAAAACTCATAATTCTTCATAACTCTCATCAAAACTTATAATTAATAAAATTGTTATTTTGGTCGCTACAGCTATGATACGAGGGCCAGCCTGTTTAGCGGCAACTTTTGGGAGCTTGAAAAGTTAATGTAGGGTTGCAATACCTATCGAATAGCATGAAATATGAAATTAAATGTTTACAACATTTAGGCGCTCTCGCTGACATTCAGTATAAAAGCAATCGAGACTGACCATTATATCACAGCTGTTTCTATAGTTGATAATTATTGCAAAAAATTAATTAAAATAAATGTCCTAATTAAATAACAATATACATTTTTTGGGAAAAAAAAAACTTAAAATGCACCTTGATTTCTAAGTTTAGAAATGAAGGCTACCAATACTTACAACTATTTCAAGCCGTAATAACTACTACTTGCACATAAAAAAGTTTATACTTTGTTTTTTCAACAATAGAAGCACAAATGTGCACAGCTTTCATTGTTTACGTAAATTGTTCATGTAGCAGGCAACCATTGGCACAGAATATATTAAATATAAAACAAATATTTTCCCGTGTAAAGAAGCTTCAAAACAAAAGAGCATTATACACAATTACGACACTCCAAAAACGATAGCGAAATTTTGTTAGCAATTATGGTTAATTCCTAGTTTCGGTATACGGCGACTTTTTATTTCTCGCCAAACTTGTTGGCGAGAAAACATCGCATGGCGACGCGTGATTGGACGATGCTACTCGGAAACCGCGAAGTCAAACAACTGTGGATCACGTGACGCTGTTCTGGAAGCGTTGTTTTTGAAAAAAATGGCCGCCATTTTCAAAATCCGTAGCACTACATGACACAACAAGATTATCAAATCTGACGTTGACAACAGCCACACTGACAATTAACCGACGATAATGGCATGCAAAATACAGCAAAAAAGTATTTTTTTTATAAAAATAAGTTTCCGCCGATTATTAAAACGTTCACATATCCGGCTGCAAAATTATTAATGAAAAATGCGAATATTGAAAAAATTTCGAAATAAAGGCAAGGTACGCAGCAAATAATTAAGATAATTGAAAAAGCCAAAAATTTATAATTATATTATGAATAAAGACCTATAATTACGCAGCGAATTTTCCGGTACACAACAAAGGCGTGCGCGCGTCAAAAATCCAATGGGATAGAATCCATTACCTTTTCCGTTGTTATTCAAGGGTTTAAATTAAATTTATTAAACATTTCGCGGTTAATTCCTAGTTTCGGTATACGGCGACTTTTTATTTCTCGCCAAACTTGTTGGCGAGAAAACATCGCATGGCGACGCGTGATTGGACGATGCTACTCGGAAACCGCGAAGTCAAACAACTGTGGATCACGTGACGCTGTTCTGGAAGCGTTGTTTTTGAAAAAAATGGCCGCCATTTTCAAAATCCGTAGCACTACATGACACAACAAGATTATCAAATCTGACGTTGACAACAGCCACACTGACAATTAACCGACGATAATGGCATGCAAAATACAGCAAAAAAGTATTTTTTTTATAAAAATAAGTTTCCGCCGATTATTAAAACGTTCACATATCCGGCTGCAAAATTATTAATGAAAAATGCGAATATTGAAAAAATTTCGAAATAAAGGCAAGGTACGCAGCAAATAATTAAGATAATTGAAAAAGCCAAAAATTTATAATTATATTATGAATAAAGACCTATAATTACGCAGCGAATTTTCCGGTACACAACAAAGGCGTGCGCGCGTCAAAAATCCAATGGGATAGAATCCATTACCTTTTCCGTTGTTATTCAAGGGTTTAAATTAAATTTATTAAACATTTCGCATTTAAAAGCAATAATTGAGAAAATTTAAATTAAAATCCAGAAGATTTACGCGTTAACAACAGCAACCGTTTACGCGTTAACAGTAGCATCATCCATCATATGAAAAAAGTAAAAAAACGCTAGACCGGAAATGAGCGTTGCGTTCACGACTGAACGAATCCTAACAAAAATATAAGCAAAAGTGACTCTTCACAGTGCAAACCCAACGAGCTTATAATAGAGGTAGAGCGGCCTAGGGAAGGTTTCTACTATTGAGCCGGTGGCACTCAGATAAACCACGTGACTATATGAGAAAGGGAAGTATATTTGGCAACTTATCGTGCTGTTTGGCGTTTTTTGAAAAAAAAAATCAAAACCACTGTGTTAGTTCTGGAATGTTTTTTTGGTTGGAATAACGTTGCGTTAGAGCTACAGATTATATTTTAGGTCATTTGATAAAAACTTCACTTTTATTTATTAACTGCTAGAATTTTTTTATGTATATTTGTAAAAAATACATACAAATGTGTTGTGTAAGAAAACTTTAGAAGACACTATAAACTTCATTCACCTAATTTTGTAAAAAAATGAGCCAAATCAAGCTTTTGCAAAAAATTAGAAAAGACCAATTCCATTTATGGTTTTTGTTTGATTAACGTCGCACTAAGGCTACAGTTTACATTCTAGATAATTGGATACTCTTTTTGTTTATTAACTGTTTTGATTTTTTTATGTACATGTAGAAACTGTAGACAAATGTGTAGGATAGCTTAGGAAGCCACTGTGTACCATGTTCACACTGATTTAGTGAAATAAAAATTGGATTAAATCAAGCTTTTGAAAAAAAATTCGAAAAAAAAAATCACACTTTACTTAGCATTTAATTACGAAACAGTCAATAAAAGTTTCAATGAAATACAAATAAAAAAGGAACATTCAAAATTTATTTCTTCAATTTTTTTTTAGCATCAGAAAAAGTAAAAACAACGCTAAAAATTTACACAGCAAATATTACCTTACAAATTTTACATGTTTAATATACAAGAATATTAAGAGACATACAGTGTAATAAAAAGGTGGGGGAAAATGAATTTTCAATACATTTGAGTCATTTTTCAATTCTTTATCATACAAGAATTTGTATTATATATAAAATTATATTTCTTTTATTTTATTAAGCCATAATAAAGATACAGTAGTCCAATATTATTAAAGTAATTTAACAATATAATAATATAAACTAATTAACACTTTATGACATACCTATAATTTCTTTTTAAAAAAATTTCTAAAATATTATGCATTTAAAATGTTATGTTCACATTTTTAAAAGGTCTATGCAAGGTGCTGTTTAAGGTCAATGCAAATGCTTTTAAATCAGCTGGATATTTTTGGAATTGGGCATTTCTAATCTTTTTACAAACTCTTCTGCCATACATACACAGCCAGCTTGTTGTAGGAGATGTAAAAAATTCCTCCTACGGTCACGTGATTCCATGTGTGTTCCACGGCATGGTTGCCATTAGCCGCTCTACCCCTATTATAAGCTCGTTGTGCAAACCCCCTTTCTCCTCCCGTCTGGTTTTAGGGTTGCCATAAACATCGCAGTATGCGCGGGAGTAAAGTAGTACATGGTTGCCATATTGGAATTATTTATCGCCCTTTTTCTGGCGCCAAAATTTTCAAAAAGTCGCCGTATACCGAAACTAGGAATTAACCGAGTGCTCAACGAACGCACAATTTCGTACATAGCCGGCCCAGCGGCACTGAGAAAAACAGCCCGTTTCTTCGTATCATCAGCGATATCGTTGGCCGCGAAAAAGAAATCCAACCTTTCTTTGTAATTTTTCCAAGCCGACTTCCCCGGCGTAAATTCTTCAATGTGGCCCAAGGCTGCCATTATATACAAAAGCGTAGTCAGTCGTTTGTCAGTGGTGAGTTCGTTTCGTAACTCGTCGCCAATATAACATCTTTAAAGTAACTTATTAGAAGTCGAAGAACAGCATACTATTTATTTGGCTTAAACAACAACATTCGAAACCCAAAGTCTACATTCAAAACGTGAAGTAGTTCAGTTCAGTTCAGAGTTCTTTTGCTGTTGCCAGTACATACACAACAATTATGTTACTCGGACTGAACGGTATTCGAAATAGCCCGCTGGATCCGTCATTCACCGCGAATACATTCCTACTAAAATATGCGACCGACTACCAACAGATGGCGCGACCAGAGTACTTTTTGAGGACAGCCATAGCCCCCTACATATAATGCCATCCAAGCTCGATCAAAATTGGAAGTCATGAGAAAGCTGTCAATAGATGGCGCCATCACGCAACAACGTGCATGTGTTGTTGTTTGTTGTTGTTGTTTGTTTACATCCAGTTCGCTGTGATTAGAAATTTTGGTAACGAGTTCGAAATTTATAAATTTTTTTGTGAACTTTTGTAAATGCTACAAATAATGGCTAGTTTTTTTTTGCATCATACCATCCTATAAATCAAAGAACACGGTGTTTCTATATAGGAATGCCTACGAAATGGAATATATTAGGTAAAGAATTTTTACAATTAGGGCAGGCGCATTAATTAACTAGAGGGGGGGCCGGAGGATTTTGAAATACAGCTGTAAATAAAAAGTTTAACCCCCCCTTAGGACCAGAAATTTAAAATATGACCCCCCCCCCAAAAAAAAAAAAAAAAATCTGTCAAACAGATCCACAAACCTGACCCCCCCCCCCCCAAAAAAAAAAAAAAAGTGTGGAGTTGTGTAAGTCTTCGGGGAAAACCTCAAAGCTTCAAAGAAAAACTCCAAAAGATCTTTGAAGAAAAGCCGAAGGAAGGCCGTAAAAAGAAAGGATGCAAGATTTAAGGCTCGATTAGTATTGATGTTTACAATAAAGTTACAACTGAAACAGCAGTGGACCCTAACTTTGACTCAAATCTTCCAACATCCATTATAAATTTTGATGGTTTGTGTAAACTGACACCGTCAGACTATGATAAATTGCTGGTGCTTGTAGAAGGCAATGTTTTCAATCATGAGGCTAAATGCTGTATCCTTGATCTACTACCACAAAAGGCAGAAAAAGCATATTAAATGCTTATGATGTTATGTATGCTAGTAGATCCGAATGCAGCTCTTCAGATTGTAATGATTAATAAAATTTGACTAAATAAAATGTTTATAATTGGAAACATATATCATAATTGCATTATGTACCGAATGTAATTTTTACGTAGGTTGGGTCTACATTTGTAAAGGTGTGAAAAATTTAAAGATAATATTACTTTATTATACTTAAAACACAGTAGTTTTGTTTATGGTGATATTTATTCTAATGATTTTTTGAACAAACATTTTAATTTTGGAAGTTTTCATTCGAAATGTTAATATGATGCAAGTAAGTGAACTTTTTAAAGATTTTTTTGCGGAAATTATTTATGTTCTCAAAAGTTGGTAATTGTCGTTGAAAATAAGCAGATTTTTTTTTACAACTGGGTTGACTGTCTTGCTGTAGGTTGAAAAGAGAATCTTCAAGTGTACTATTTGTCGATTTGATAAGTTAATATGATGCAGCTCACAGAAATTACGATACATAATTTTAAAAAGTTTTACTTTATGCATTTTTTTTAATGGGGCTGCAACATTGGCGGTCAAGCCTTTGCAGACTCGGCATATCCCCCAGAACAGAGAGTCATTTCTTTGCGGCACCACCACATAGGCAACTCTTGCTACCAATGTTGACGCCCCGTGACTAGAATCTAACTTCTGACGCCCTGCGATCTTGGGCTTACGAGGCGGACACGTTTAACCTCTCAGCCACTGAGCCGCTTACTTTATGCATTTGTTTATAACTAACTTACTTGGTTAAATTTGAAAAGCGTCAATTTTACACATTTAGTGTGATATGAATTTTATATGCTTCGGGAATTTTTTTTCTGAAGACCTTAAAACTTAATAATAATAATTGTACCCCCCCCCAACTCCTTGGTAAATAATTGAAATATTAAAACCAGACCCCCCCTTTCAAGGATAAAATTTAATCATGACCCCCCCACATAATCCTCCGGCCCCCCTCTTAAATAAATAATGCACCTGCCCCTTGTATTTTTTTTTTGGGGAAATTTTAAACTATTCTAAAAATTTTTACTCTTGAAACTTTTTATAATGAAAAATTTATTATTATTGTTTTTCCCTTCCTAATATATAGTTTTAAACACACTTTGCTTTTTATTTTTTCTTTAAATGGCCTTTATAGTTTGAGTTACAAATTTAATGATCTATCTCATTTTTAAAAATTTTTGTTGTTGTTCGAAGTTATGGTATTTTATTCAGGACTGTTATTCTTAACAGAAGCATTTTTTTAAAAAGTGTTATAAATTTTTTGGGTTTAATTTTTATTTAAAAGCCAAAACTATTTTTTTTAATAATGTAACTTCTGAACAAGATTCTCATTACTTGTGTTAAAAAAAACAAAGAACTCGTTACATGATTAGGTTTTTTAAAAAAAAAAAGGGTTTTGCTGTTTTTAGCTTTTAATCTTAAATTTCTAAAAAATTGTGATTTTTGGCAGATTATTCTGTAACAGTTTTTACACTATCAAACATTATGAAGACTGAAGAGGGGTTTTTTTTAAAAAAATTTTAATGGTATTTTATGAATTTCTCTGGCAAATATATTGCTTGGAAGCAGAAACAAAATAAAAAAAATACTCATTTGTTTTATTATGTTACTTGTACCGGAAAGGTATTCGAATAAACCCGCTGGATCCGTCATTCACCGCGAATACATTCCTCTAAAATTGCGCCGACTACCAAAAGTGGCGCGACCAGAGACTTTTTTGAGGGCAGCCTGTGAATCTATTTTTTTTT